>JAXQQM020058667.1:0-42201 GCA_034641835.2 Pinus albicaulis
GAACTTGCCGAAAATTCACAAATTTTGCTCTGAGTGTTTCTTCGATGACCTTTGTAACAAAAAATGAGATGTTGAAGGGTGGAGAGGGCCTTTATAGGTTCAACAACATTGATTCAAATTTCAAATCCATTTTCCTAATGTTTTCTTTTCAAGCCTTTGACCCTTTACTAATATTTTTTTTGGCCCTTTTACTGCAGGTGACTAGGTGCTGAAGTTAGCCTTTTCTGATGTTCTTGGTTTTTTGACATATTTAGTCACACAGTAGCAACCTTATAATCATTTTTCTCTTCCATCATGGAGCTTAACCCTATGTTTTTATTCCTTTGATGATCACTGAAAGTAAGTGGCCTGAAAAGAGAACTTGACCCACATCTTAATGATACTCTTTACTTTCTTCTCCTGCAGTTCTTGTTTGAGAGACAAAGCTTATTACCTTTGAGTGGTTTATGTCCTTGAACACATTTACTTCAGTAGGTGTTATGAAACCTTGAAGTTACCTTCCCCTCTCATCCTTGAAAATGTTGATCTTCTCTTTGATAACCTTAGATACTTACACAATGGTGGCATCCTCAAATCTTTCTAAATTTACCTTGGAGCTTATACCATGTTCTTATATCCTTTAATTGTTGAATGTAAATGGCTGAGATGAGAGCTTGACCCTCCTTTATGAGTCTTGCTGCATTGGGCTTCTGTTTGGCACACTATTAATCTATCATCTCAAAAACCTTAGTTCTTCTTAGAGCCAAGTGCTTCCTGTCTTCTTTGCTGCAAGTTGTTCTTCATTAGGGAAAAATCACTTACCTCATAAATTTTCAAATATGTTTGGAGGACCCTCAGCAATATTTTGGAATATTTTGAGGTTATTTGAGTTGTTAGAGGGCTTAGAAGTTTTTCATGTCCAAAGGCACAGTGCTAGTTTCTCAAGGCGTAGAGCCTTTTAGCATAGGGACTTTCGAGGCCTTCCCAATGTCCAAATTGGACCCATTATAGCTTGGTGGAAACAGTATCATGTCTACTTTCCAAATATACCTTTTTATCTCTGATTGTAGTTTATTTTACCTGTCAAAAGTTAATTCTCCCAAGACTGGTAAATAAGTGTTGAATGATGGTACAAAAATGAAAAGTGTTGGTGCAAAAAACTTTTGGATGCCTTCCTCAACTCAAAATTGAGCTCATGATAGCTCATTATAAATATTATCATGTATAATTTCCAAATATAAATTTTTGTTTCTGATTGGAGTTGATTTGACCTGTCAAAAGTGGATTCACCCAAGACTAGTCAAAAAGTGCTGAATGATGGTGCATAAATGCAGAGTGCTGGTGCAGACAAATTTTGGATACCTTCCTCAACTCCCAATTGAGATCATGATAGCTCATTGGAAATATATTCCAACATTTTTATCTTTTTACCCATCAAGCAAGTCATTTTGACACTCCAGCTATGAGAAAATCGGATTTTCCCAAGGTCACTCCAGAAGTGCAGCAATTCTCCCGTGACACCTGTAGTTTTGATATTGCTCCCAAACAATGATACCTGTGTAAAAACTGAAGGATTTTGTTTTTCCTAGACCCATGGTGGACAAAAACCTCTCTCACTTGTGTCAAATTCATCTTTTTTTTGTCAAAAACATAGTTTGAAGCAAAACTGGCCCTAGGTGTGGCAAACGATTTTTCCTTTGGAATGAATTCTTGGAAAATGATGGGGGAAAGATGTTTATGAGTTGGTATGGCCTTATGATTGATGATATGACCTATCATATAGATCCTCTTCTCCTATGCCTCTTTTCCATAGCAAACCCTAGCTTAGTTGGAAGGGGCAATTAGGGTTTGGTGTAGGCAAAACAAGGGATTTAAGACTGCCTTGTAGAGGGAGGGGAATGAAGGGGTTAAGGGTTGTCTAAATTCTTGAGGAAATTTTTGGGAATAGGGATGGATGTTAGAGAGTAGGGGAAAGTGTAATTTGAAGGATTGAGTGAGGGGAAGGGGTCCAAAAGGGAAAAACACAGGCCTAGTCTCGAAAAAGTGTCAAATTGTAGCAATAGGCTAGGTTTTGTAGAAAAATTATGATTTTGAGGGATAGGAGTGATGGGAAGTGTTTATGAAGGTATATTAAGGATAGGAGGAGGTGTAAGAGCATCAGGCTACAAGCCTTGTTGATTATTTAACCATGGAAGTCATGAAACCAAGAAAAATGCCCTCAAAAACCCTAGTTACCTATAAGACCAAGTATTTCTTCTCTCCCTTATTGCAAGATGTCTTCTTTCAGGAGCAGACCTCCTACCTTACCAAATTTCTGCTGATAGACCTTTTAACACATTTGCAAAATTTTCAAGCTTGTCCATTACCTCATATGCAGACTCTGAAACTGAATGATAGTCTTCTTTGGAAATGATGAACTTGGAACAGGTGAAACCCTAATTGACCGAGTGGGGGGTTTTTTGACCTTTCTCTAACTGAAAATTGGCTTGGAATATTTAAGTGAGAAATAGAGTTTTGACCAGGTGGTATAATGAAGATCCAAAATCCAATGTACTTGATTTATCTAAAGAGCCTACAGAGATATTTTTGAGACCATCAATGTTTGAGGAATTTTGGGGAATCATGGGAATGAGTTAGGCGTATAGGAAAACCCTAGATGGAAAATGGAGTCATATGCAAGGGAAAAATAGAGTAATGAGATTATGGGTAGGAAAAATGATGGAAATAAGAGGCACAAGCCATTTGGAGTCTGTAGGAGTTACAAGGTGATCATGAAATGGAAAAATGGTAGGATAGTGAAAAAAATCTCTAAGGATAATGAAGGCAGTGAGATTTCTAAAAATCACAATGTTCATGGAATTTTGTTTTTAGAAATCTAGAGCCAATATTTAGTCATCTACGGATAGTGAAAATTGCTGATAACTAACAACACAAAATATAAAAATCATTTATATGTCAACTAAGATATGTTTAGAGATGTGATTGGATCAATAATAGTGCTTGATAGTTGAAAATCACAATTGAAGAGTGATTTCACCAATTTAAATGAAGGTTGATGTTGAATGTTTTGTTTTTTTTTTTTTCTCCACTTGTCCATTGACTCAACAAAATAGTTCAAAGTTTTCTATTGACGTAATAAAATAGACCTGATGGTAGTTTTTTTATTGAAATCCAGTAATTGTTTTTCAAAAAATCAAGTAGTTGGAGTGTTTGAATAGTTTATGTTTTTTTTTTTTTTAAATGGTGCAAATGGATTGAGTACCATCAAAAATTCATGGCACACTCAAAATCCTGAATTTTGACAACTCTAACTCAGATTTTAAAAAAAATATGCCATAAATTTTCATAATCTTGCCGGAATTTCTGAGTTATTTTGTGGGTTTTTTTTCTTAAATTTAAAACTAACGATTTCACCTATATAAAAAATGAATGTTGAGGTTGAATGTTTTGTTATATATATATATATATATATATATATATATATATATATATATATATATAAATGGTAAAAAATTAATTGAATAGACAGGCAGCTCACAGGTGAGTACACCTACTGTACACAAAATGGGGAGTACACTCTACATTCATTAATCAAATGAAACAACTATACGTACATCACAAAGGATTAGGAAGTTGAAAAAAAACTCGTATATCCTAGGAACTAATCCTAACTTAAGGAGCTACATTACAATAGTGTAACCATTTCTCTATTAATATAAAATAATATTAATTATTTTCAACTCTCTCCATTACTGGAGAAAGGATTGTCCTGAATTCTTAACATCCTGCTAAACAATTCAAATTTATTTTTTCCAAGAGGCTTAGTAAAAATGTCTGCCATATTGTCACATGTTTTACAATATTCAATAAATATTTATTTTGATTGGTATTTTTCTCGAACGAAGTGAAACTGAGTATCTATGTGTTTCGTATTCTTGTGGAATATTGGATTGTATAAAAGCTTGATGGTACTCTGGTTTTCACATTTGATGATAGTTTCTTCTGTCTGTTTTTTTCCTGCATCATGGAGAAGCCTTCTCATCTAGATAGATTCACATGTATCTGTACACAATGCTTTTTACTCGGCTTCAGTTGAAGATAACGCCACAGTACTCTACTTTTTACTGCTCCATGATATCACTCCAGATCCAATACTATAGGCATAAACTATGATGGACCTTCGATAATCTCGATTACCTGCCCAATCTGAGTCTGAAATACCAGGTAAAATAACATCACATGTGTGAGTTTATAAAATACCATAATCACTAGTACCATGAAGATACCTCAACACACTTTTTGTTGTTTTCCAATGAATTTTGAGTGGATTAGACATGAACTAGCTCAACACACTAACATAGTATGCTAAGTTAGGTCTAGTTGTAGCTAGATATATCAGACTACCAACTAGTTGTCTATACATAATGGCATCCACCTCCTTAGAGCCATCATCATTGGATAACTTCATATTCTGCTGTAAAGGTGTTCATGTTGTCTTAAACTGCTCCATCCTCAACTTTGTGAAGAGAATTTTGACGTACTTCCCTTGAGTAAGAAAATTTTGTCCAGAGTCTCTCTGTACTTCCAGACCCAAACAATATTGTATACTTCCGAGATAGTTGATTTCAAAAACTCATGACATCTGCAATTTGATTTCTTTGATAAAAGCATCTGCATTACCTGTTATAAACATATCATACACATAAAAAGAATTCAAAATAATCTGCTTCTGTTTATTATACATGGTATACATTTTTGGATCATTCATGCTCCTATGAAAACCATGTTGTAAGAAGAATAAATCAATCTTCTCGTACCAAGACCTAGGTTCTTCTTTTAAACCATATAGTTCCTTTTTCAACCTACACACTAGATGTTCCTGCCCTTCTTTGACAAACGCTTTAGGCTGGACTAAATAGATATCTTCCTTTAAATCACCATTTAGAAATGTAGACTTAACATCTAGCTGGTGTAGCTTCCACTGATATTGTTTTCTAATGAAATTAGCATTCTAATGGTATTCAGTTTGGCTACAAGATCAAAGGTTTCTTCAAAGGCTATTCCCTCTTGCTGCGAATAACCCTTTGCTACCATTCTAGCCTTAAAATTTTATATATTAGCTTTTGCATTAACTTTAGCTTTGTAAAGCCACTTACAACCTATCAGTGTTTTCCCTTCAGGCAGTTCTACTAGATCCCAAGTATGGTTTCTACTAATTGATTATATTTATTCATTCATTTTAGCCATCCATTTATCAGAATGACTTGATTATTTATATTTGGTGGGCTCTACAACATTTATAATGTTTGAAATTAAAGCATAATATTTCAATATGGTTGGTAATTGAGTCTTCCTACCTGAACTTATCAGTAGAGGACTCAACTCAAAGCTATCTGCTTCACAACTGTGCGGGCTTCCCTTGTTGACTACATCACCTGTTTCTGCATCTTTCTGCTCCTACTGCTAATTATCCTCACTAATTTATTCCATCAATAATGGAATGTGTCATTATTTCTGACTGTCTTCCTTTCCTTCTTCAACCTGCTCATGAAACATCTCGACTTGCAAATATTTTATGAGTCATGGGATTAAACAACTTGTAGGCTTTAATCTTAGTGCAATATCCTACAAAGATACATTTCATGGCCTTAGGATCTAACTTCTTTCTATCCTCCTTGGGTATATGGGAAAATGATTTTGACCCAAAAAATAATAGATGGCTCATTGTTGGTTAAATCCATAAAGTGCTTCAAACAGAGTCTTAAAATTCAGAAATTTAGTAGGACTCCTATTCTTTAAATAAACAATAGTGTTAATAGCTTCAGCCCAAAAACCGTTTGATAGACCCATACTTTGAAGCATAGTCCGTGCGCACTCCTCTAGGGTTCTGTTCTTTTGTTATGCAACTCCATTTTGCTGCGCAGTGTGTGGCATAGTGAATTGGTTAACAATCCCATGTTATCTGCATAAATTCATGAACTCACCCAACCTATATTATCCCCCTTGATCGGAGTGGAGAATTTTTATAAATTTCCCTATTTGCTTCTCCACCAGATTCTTAAATTCTTTAAAACATTTAAAAGTATGACTCTTTTTACTTAAAAAATATATCCAAGAGAATCTAGTGCAGTCATCAGTAAACAAAAGAAAATAATATGCACCACTTAACGACCTAGTCTGCATAGGTCTGCATATGTTTGTATGCACCAGCTCTAGAATATCTCTTTCCTTCCTATCAACATGCAAAGGAAATTACTCCCTAGATGCATTTTCCCTAATTCACATCCATCACAATCTAACTAAAAACTATGAAAAGAAGGGAGTCCATCAACCATACCTTTTCTTTGAAGTAACATGAGGCCCTGAAAATTAAGGTGACTGAATCTCTAATGCCAAAGATTTTCGGATCTCAATCCTATTGAAACCAGAGCTTGGTGTGGAATTCTCTTGACATTCAATCTAGACAGACTCCCCACATGTACTCCTAATGAAACTGGTTCCATCTTGTTGTCCTTTATGACATAGAACATATTAAAGAATTCAACTTGCAGTTCTTCATCAGTTATCATTGATACATAGATTAAGTTATTCTTAATCCGAGGTACATACATCACATCTTAATATGTCTGATGTTACGACTATGCAACATTACAGGAATATCACCATACCCTTTGATCTAATAGCCTTTCTGCGTTGTTGGAAGATGGATCCATTTCATTTTTTAAGTGGAGGGAAGGAAAAAATGAAAATGAGAGAAGTGGTAGAAAGGTATATTGGGAGGGTGTCGTTCTAGAAGAACATCTTTCTACATGTTTATATGTTTGTAAGCTTTGGTTTCAAAGTCCATGTGAATAGTTGTTTGCATAGTGTTTTCGGTTTGGTAAGCTCTCCTTACTAAACATAAATGAATTTTTTATTTTATTGTTATTTTATATACTAAGGGAAAATGAAATAAATAACAGTCATATTTTATTTTAAGAATGTAATTTTGTTAAATTAACATGAGTTAGAAAGAATGCACAACTTGACCTTAAGTAAATTATGTGATAAATTCACACATTTGTGGATAGTTATGGGCAGATGGGAGGGTGGTTACTTTTTTGGACTCTTCCTGTTGTTAGAAGAGAAAAGACCAATAGGATCATGGAATCTGACACACCTAAGAGGGGAGAACAATGTTTTTTTTTTAATCTGAAATGGATTACCAAGAAAGGAGGAGGGATCATGTCTGGTAGAGATTAGATGATCATGAACTTCTTCCATACTTAGCCCAAGACACAAGTGTACAGTATCTCACGGGGAGAAAACCAATGAAATTACATTCATAATAATATCTCAATTCAAGTCGGTTAGCCACTTGTACAAAGTCTTGTCATCCCTGAATAAAGCCCTGGGTTGTGCCATATTCGCCCTTAAAGAAGAGGATCTTCCCCTTGAGAAAACGAACCAACACCTTGAGGAAAATAGCCAACAAGGTCCATTTGGCACAAAATATAATAGATAAATTAAAGCTTGTCACCATATGCAGATGAAAATAAAAACTCTGAATACAAGAGAAGTTTTTTCTATAAATTGAAAATATTGTGCACTTGACCCCCAAAAATCGGAAAATGAACACTTACCAATATTAGAACTCTCGAGAAAACCAAAATCAGTAGAAAATTTAAATGAGTAGATATTATACACATCTTAACAGAGTCCAGGCCAGAGACGTCGAGCAATTTACAGATCACGAAAAGACCAAATGGAACTGTGTAATAATAAAAAAATACATAGTAGAGGTAGATAAGTACTATGACCGACGTCTAATAGGTAAGGTGTCGAAAATATTAAAGTCACTTGCAAACCCCTTGCAGGTAGAAATAGAGTACAATAGGGGCAGAGAAGGTTGAGTGCACACCACTGTGTATTCAACAGAGTTTAATGAAACCATAAGGATGGATTTTTGTTTATGGGCCGCAGCCATAATTGCAGAGATGAAATTAAATTTTTTTATGGCCGCAGCTGACTTTGCAGAGGAATTGAATTTTTTTCATCATTCAACCACGCAACAGCAGAGTTTCTTAAAGAACCGTCTTATCAGGATTTTAATACCTCACCAAACAAATAGAAAGAGTTTTGTTCAAACGCGCCAAGTATTTCAATTTTTGATTTGAATGGGCCACGTCATGGTGGACCCCATTTCAATATTACAATAAAAAATATTTTGTTTTAGTGTCTTGTTGATATGAAGTCCCGACGCAATGCGATGTTGCAATATTGCACATCGCACATCACAAAGGAACATTGATAAAGCCCCCTTTCGAAATGTTTTACTGCCGATATTTGTTCGTGATGAAATGTGGTCCCCACATCGCAACATCATAATCGCTCATCGCAAGTTTCCGCCCAACCATTCCACCCATCCGCAATTGTGTTAACTGCCAGTGCGATATTGCAATGCGATGTGGTCCCCACATCGCACATCGCAACATCGCTCTTCTAGTCTGCCAAACCATTCAACCGCTGATCCGTCGATAGCCAATGTGAAGATGGTCCCACCTGCCAACACATCGCTCATCGCCCAATCACATTGTTTCGCGTAGCTTTGGGCTTTGACATCATTTTCACCTTTTGTTACGCAAAAAATTTACAATTTAGTTTGGTTTGAAGTTTGAAATCTGGGTTAAAGGTTATTACACTTTGCTTAAGTTTTAATTTGTTTTATGTTATAAAATCATGGCATATTAAAGAAAAAGGCCTGAAGGCTTCTGTAATAGAAGAACAGAATGCTGTGTAGTGTGAAAAATCCTGCAGGTAGAGAAAACACAGTGGAACAAAAACAAAGCACTGTATGTGCGAATTTTGAGAGACAAAGAAGTGTTTTTAGCACTGCGTGTGAAGCAGTCTTATCCACATTTTTGTAAATACCTCAAGAAGAGAAAGAAATCCATCATTTTGTAATATTTTTTTATGTTTTGAAATAGAAATCATTTTATGCCATCTCTGTCTATCAGAAGAAATTTTTGTTTTGCATTTATCTGTGTTAAAGGAGGAGAATTTTTATTCTACCTGTGTGTTCAGAATATTCAGAAATTCCAATATGGTATCAAAGCTAGTCCAAGCTCTTTGAAGGTGTCAAAGAAGCTGAAGGAAGAAGGAAGCTTGTTGCAGCAGTTCACTAGTAGATCTCCACCAAGCCCAGTAGAAGTTGAAGTCCAGGTATTTCTAAAAAAAAAAACAGAGTTTTGTTTTATTTAAAGAGTTTAGTCCTAAGAGACAGAGTTTGTATTTTAAAGAAGGAAAGACAGTTTTTTTTTAAAACATAGTCAATTTTTATTTCAAAGTTCAGTCTGTAAGCCATGGCTGGACCAAGCACTAGTATGAGTATTGGAAATACTCAGCTTCCACAGTTTAATGGGAAGAACTATGATTATTGGGCCATTACCATGAGAGCCCTATTTTCTTCTCAGGACTTATGGGAGTTTGTTGAAGATGGTTTTGATGAACCAGTTGATGAGAAAGCCTTTAATGCCTTAACACAGGCAGAGAAGGATTTATTGAAGAGAAATAGGAAGAAGGACTATAAAGCCCTCTTCTATCTCTATCAAGAAGTACATGAGAGTTTTTTTCCAAGGATAGTAGCATCTAAAAGATCTAAGGATACATGGGATACCCTCCAAACAACCTATCAAGGTATGGAGAAGGTGAAGACAACAAAGCTACAATTGCTGAGGAGAGATTTTGAAACTCTCTGTATGAAAGAGTCTCATAACATAGACTCATTCTTCACACATGTGATTGGGATGGTCACACAGATAAGGTCTCATGGAGAGACACTTGAAGAAAAAAGGATTGTGGAGAAAGTATTGAGGAGCTTACCCTCAAGGTTTGATGTTATTGTAACCACCATTGAGGAGACAAAGGATCTCTCAAAGTTCACAGTTGATGAACTTCATGCATCACTGATGAATCATGAACAAAGACTGGGAAGATCAGTAAACCCATCTTTGGAGCATGCCTTCAAGACCCAGATGCCTTTTGGAAGAGGAAAAGGTCAAGGCAGAGGAAGAGGCAGAAGCAAAAATATAGGAGGAAGAAACAACCCTTCACATACTCATGGAAGAAGCAGCAATCAGAATCACAGCCAAGGCCAAAGCAGAAGCTAGCAAGGTGGACATAAACATGCTCATGGACAAAGGTATGACAAATCCAATGTCCAATGTGATTATTGCAAAAAAATATGGGAATTATTCCAATGAGTGTAGGAAAAAGAAAAATGACATGAATAATAGGTAGAATGCTAATGTAGCAAAAGAAGAAAAGAACCCAAAGAATGTTTTGTTAACATGTAATGTAGCACAAGATAGGCACGATGATGTATGGTTCTTAGATTCAGGCTGCAGTAATCAAATGAATGGAAACATAGCAATGTTTTCCAATCTTGATGAAGATGTTAAATATGAAGTAAAAAATGGAACTGATACTAAGATCCCTATCAAGGGAAAAGATAAAGTAAGTATCTGTGCAAGAAATGGAGAGCAGAAATTTGTGCCAGATGTATACTATGTTCCTGGCTTGAAATGTAATCTTTTGAGCGTTGGGCAGCTCATTGAAAAAGGTTACAATGTATTCTTCAAGAATGATGTGTGCATAATAATGGACATACCTCCAAGCAAGAAGGTTATTGCAGAAGTGAAAATGACAAGCAATAGAATGTTTCCACTGAAGCTAAATGCAGATTTGAAGGGAAAGAGAAAGAATGTAGTAGCTGTAACTCAAGAGGTCTTTCAAAAGGAAGTGAAAGATGAGAATTGGTTATGGCATTTGAGATTTGGACATCTCAATTTCGAAAGACTAAATTTGTTGCACGGAAAAGGAATGGTAAGAGGACTATCATTGATTGAGAAACCGAACAGCCTATGTGAAGGCTACATCTTGGGAAAACAACACAGAGAAAACTTTCCATCAGGAAAGAGCGTAAGGGCAAAGGAACCCTTAGAAATTATCCATTTAAATTTTGTGTGGGCCAATGCAAACATCATCAGTATCAGGAAAAAATTATATGTTGACCTTCATTGATGATTTCACAAGAAAAGTATGGGTTTATTTCTTGAAATATAAAATTGAAGTGTTTGAGAAATTTTTCCACTTTAAAGCTCTTGTAGAGAAACAAAGTGGGCAGCATATCAAAGTCCTTAGGACTGACAGAGGAGGTGAGTATATCTCAAAAGAATCTATGTGTTTTTGCAAAGAAAATGGCATACATAAACAGTTTACCACAAGGTACACACCTCAGCAAAACGGTGTTGTAGAAAGGAAGAACAGAACAATCATGGATATCGTGAGAATTATGCTAAAGGAAAAACATTTGCTAAATGAGTATTTGGAAGAAGCTACAAATTTTGCGGTATACATTTTGAATATATTCCCAGCAAAAGCAGTAGTGAACAGAGTTCCTGAAGAAGCGTGGAGTGGCAGAAAATAGGGAGTCACCCACATGAGAGTTTTTGTGTGTGTGGCTTATGCACAAATTCTAGATTAGCTGAGGAAGAAGTTGGACAGTAAGGGGGAGAAGTGCATCTTCCTTGGATACTGTGAAGATTCCAAGGGATATAGATTGTATAACCCATCCACAGAAATTTCATATAAGCAGAGATTTGAAATTCATAGAAGAAGAAGCATGGGATAGAAGCATTGAGAAAACAGTCAATGTCAAAAGATGTTTGTCTCATGATGAAGATGAGGAAGATGTGGCTGAAAATAACACCTCATTGGTAACACCACCTCCACCAACACAAGGACAACAAAGGACACCACAAACGGGAGTAATAACACCCTTGAGAAGAAATGAGAGTGCTTCTCCAAGAACACCACATGGAGAAAATTTGAGTGCTTCTTCAAGCACAGGTACACCAAATGAAAGACAAGCCAGATTCAAAAATTTGAATGAAATCTATGAGCAAGAAGCAAGAAATGAAGGTATGAAATCTTTATTTGGTTTATATTGTCATGTTGAGGATCCTATTCATTTTGAAGAAGCTATAAAAGATAAGAAATGGATAGATGCAATGGATGAAGAAATTAATGCAATGGAGAAAAAAATACATGGGAATTGGTTGATCTCCTAGAAGGTAAAGAAGTGATTGGAGTAAAGTGGGTCTACAAGACCAAAAGCAATGTTGAAGGTAAGATTGAAAGGCACAAGGCTAGACTTTTTTTCAAAGGATACATGCAATAACATGGAAGAGATTATGAAGAAACTTTTGCACCAGTTGCAAGAATGGAGACAGTGAGAGCAATGTTTTCCATAGAAGCACAAAACAAATGGAAGGTTTACCAAATGGATGTAAAATAATCATTCCTAAATGGGGTTTTAATGGAAGAGGTTTATGTTGAACAACCTCTAGGCTATGAAAAAGAAGGCCAAGAGCACAAAGTTTGTAGATTGAAGAAAGCTCTTTATGGGCTGAAGCAAGCACCAAGAGCATGATACAATAGGATAGATTCCTATCTACTGGAAAATGGGTTTGAAAAATGTGAAGGAGAACCCACATTATACATCAAGGAGAAATATGGTAAGATGTTGATTGTTGTTTTATATGTTGATGATGTGATATTTACAGGTAATGATGATTACCTCATTGAAAATTTTAAAACAGTCATGAAGGATGAATTTGAAATGACTGATATCAGATTGCTGAGATACTTCTTCGGAATAGAAGTAGAGAAAAATGAAAATAAAATTTTTATTTCTCAAGAAAAATATGTAAATGAAATTTTGGAAATATTTAATATGCAGGATTGCAAAGCATCAATTACTCCCACAGTAATGGGATTGAAACTCAGCAAAGATGACAGCAACAAGGATTTTGATCCTAGTTTGTACAAGAGCATAGTTGGCAATCTCATGTATTTGACTGCAACTAGGCCTGATATTATGCATGCTGTTAGTTTGATTTCCAGATTTATGGAAATGCCAAAAGAAGCACATTGGCAAGCAGCAAAAAGAATTTTGAGGTATGTGAAAGGAACTAAAAGGTATGGAATTTTGTATACGACTTCAGAAAATTTTGATCTAATAGGATATACTAACAGTGATTGGGCTGGAAGTATTGATGACCAGAAAAGTACCTCTGGTTATGTTTTTCATATGGGTTCAGGAGCCATTTCATGGGCTTCCAAGAAACAACCTATTGTGGCATTATCTATAGTAGAGGCAGAGTATGTGGTAGCTACAACAGAAACATGTCAAGCAGTTTGGATGAGAAGAATGTTGATGATTTTATGTCAAGAATAGGTAAAAGGGACATTGATTTATTGTGACAATAGCTCAGCTATAGCATTTTCAAAGAATTTTGTGTTTCACAAAATAACTAAAAACATAGATGCAAAGTTTCACTACATCAGAGAATTGGTGAACAATGGAGAAATTGTTTTACAGCACTGTAGAACAAAGGAGCAGTTTGGAGACATTCTAACAAAGCCATTGGGGCAAAAGAGTTTTGAATATTTAAGAAAAATCTTGGGTATGACTGATAACCCAGCAGCTAACTTTAAGGAGGAGTGTTGAAAATATTAAAGTCACCTGCAAACCCCGTGCAGGTAGAAACATAGTACAACAAGAATTTGTTGAGATTCAACAAGATGATGAGCTTAGTGAAAAGAGTCACCTTCACTAAGTGAGGCTCATGAGAGCTATTTTTGGCACAAAGTCTATTTTTAGACATGTCGATCATATTCTATAGGTTTCGGGATGCTATTTGTGGATGGTTGGTCAAGTTGGAAAAATATATGGACTTCATTTTTAGACATATTGGTAGGAAGTCTCTATTTTTGAAGCGCCAGTCTAAAAATAGATATATCGAAAATATTATTAAGCTCTTAATAATATTTGGACTATAAACCTTATCTTATTCTCTTGCAGGAGCACTTGATTCTGGAGTGGGATACTTTAATAGTTGAGAAGAAATCACGCTATTAAGAAGAGAGTTGTGGAGCTATTGCATGGAGGACTTCAGTTAGAACTCATGTGACAGAGTTTGGTGGAGTTGGAGAAATAGTTGGTGGAGTTGTATTTAGTTTAACTCAGTTAGACTCAGTTGAGCTAGTTGTATCTAGTCTAACTGATTGATACACTAGTGAGAGTGGATTGAATTAATTAGTTAATTAATTCACAAATAATAACTCATTAATCAACTGAAGAATACATCAGTTAACTACAGTGCATGGCAGTTTCAGTGGATACTAGTGGAGAGATAGGTGAAAGAGCAAGTGTGACTATCAGTTGTGACTATAGTGATGCATTGATTGCATCCAACACTTAGTGGAGATGCCAATGAGGATTGCGTGAGCAAGGCTGGAGCAATTCGAATTCATTCAAAGCCATTCTTCAGCAGGGATTGCGCAGTAGAGGCAAGCTAGCAGGTGGCAAAGATTGGTGCATGGATTTGCAAGATCAGTCCTGATTAGTGTGTAGCGATTGTATTGTACTATGAGCTTCATATGATCAGCTTTGTATGAGGATTGTTACATGATCTCTATGACATATATTATATACAGATAGTTGGGGTTTTCAGCTTCAGGCTTTCCCGTTAAACAACTGTGTTAATGTGTGTGAATTTTTTATTGTTTCATGTGTGCATTGCAATCTTGATTTAATTTCCACAAATGATCAATGGTGGAATAGATTCTGTATTTTGCATGAAGTTAAAATAGTGTGAGATCAAGAGAATCTTAGACATATAACACATAAGTTATATAATCTCTACTGCCACCAGGTGCAGAATTGAGTGCACATGTGTGTATTCTAATGAATTTTAATGTAAACCGTAGGATGTGTTATTTGAGATAGAGTGGAGCCACCATTATGAGAGACGAAATTAAATTTTTTTGTAAACGCTGACCAACTTTGCATAGGAATTGAATTTTTTCATGGTTTAACCTTGTGTTGAGTTTCTTAAAAAAGAACCGTCTTATTAGGATTTTAAGCCCTCATTGACCCAAGCAATGAAGAGTTTTTTTCAAACACGCCAAGTCTTCCAATTTTTTATTTGAATGGGCCACGTCATGGTGGACCCCATTTCAATATCGCAATTGCAAATATTTTGTTTTAGTGTCTTGTTGATATGAAGTCCCGACGCGATGCGATGCTGCGATATCGCACATCGCACATCGCACATCGCAAAGGAACACTGATAAAGCCCCCTTTCGAAATGTTTTACCGCCGATATTTGTTCGCGATACGATGTGGTCCCCAAGTCGCAGCATCGCAATCGCTCATCGCAAGTTTCTGCTCAACCATTCTGCTCATCCGCACTTGTATTAACCACTGGTGCAATATTTCTATGTGATGTGTTCCACACATCGCACATCGCAACATCGCTCGTCCATTCTGCCAAACCATTCAACTACCGATCTACCAATAGTCGATGTGAAGCTGGTCCCACTTGTCAACACATCGTTCATCATCCAATCACATTGTTTCGCGCAGCTTTGGGATTTGACATCATTTTCATCTTTTGTTATGCGAAAAATTTACAATTTAGTTTTGTTTGATGTTTGAAATCCGGGTTAAAGGTTATTAGACTTTGTTTAAGTTTTAATTTGTTTTACGTTATAATGCTGCGACATATAAAACAAAAAGGCCCGAAGGCTTATGTAATCGAAGAACAGAACACTGTGTAGTGTGAAAAATCCTGGAGACATAGAAAACACAGTGGAACAAAAACAGAGCACTGTATGTGTGAATTTTGAGAGACAGAGAAGTGTTTTTAGCACTGCATGTGAAGCAGTCTTATCCACATTTTTGTAAATCCCTCGGGAAGAGGAATAACTCGATAATTTTGTAATATTGTTTTATGTTTTGAAATAGAAAGCATTTTATGCCATCTCTGTCTATCAGAAGCAATTTTTGTTTTGCATTTATCTGTGTTAAAGGAGAAGAATTTTAATTCCCCTTGTGTGTTCGGAATATTAAAAAATTCCAACATAAGGGTTCATCCTTGTTGCCAAAAGTTGGAGGCATACGTTAATCCTTGCAAGATTGAATCTGTGTCAACTCAATTTTCAAGCCCACAACTCTGTCTACTACGTGTATGTTAAAGGAATACCTCAACCATCAACAAAGAAAATATTTCAGTATCTACAGTTGGAAAAAGAAAAGCAGGCATACATATAAATCATTTCCAACATTTCCCAATAGTAGCTGTCACAGGTATAGAACTCTGTAAAATAGGCTAAGAAATATTTAAACTTTGTAAAATAGTGTAAGATAAAGTATTACCCAAAACAGTCTAAGAAAAAGTATGAAATATTAAATATACTAATAAAATATTAAATATATTAATAAAAATACTAGTATGTAATTCAAAACTTTTGAAGAAGCATAATTAAAAACACACAGGTCTTTATGGAGTAAAAAATTCTTTCCACTTGTTCTACCTGCATGCATCACGCCTGGAGTTGTGTGATCAACGTGCTCTCGCTTAATATTTGGATAGTTTCAGGAGGTCTCCAGGAGATCCGAGAGTCTTCCATAGTCATGTTGCTAGGAAAGAGTGTTGAAACAAATAACAACAAGTCTGAGTCCCAATATCTCAGCTGCGACCAGGAATTTCTAGCTATTAAGGCCCCCTCAGATCAGATAGAAGAAAGAAGCAAGGGGGTCAAAAGAGAGTGTTTGAATTCTCACCCAAATTATATTCCAGCACTGGGCTCCTTTTGAGGAATGCAACTACTAATACAACTACGAAGGAAGGAGGCGGAGAGAAAAACTTGCTATTTGTTGCTCTTCTTATTGTGGGATAATTATGAATATAACACAAGAATAAAATTTGTACTACTTGAGTTACTTGCTTCAGAACATTTTGAATTTTATTGTTGTTGGTACATGACACAGGGCTAGGATATTTGGCAGCTTCATGCAGTGAGTGAGCGAAAAAGTGCAGTGGGGGAACATAACGAATTAATTGAATGGTTGATGTGAATGGCTTATATCTGCAGTGGAAACGACTTCTCTTCAGTGAGTGGAATAGTTTATCTAGTGAAAGGAGTTGGTGTTGTTATGACAGATATCGTCAAAGCTCCAAGTCTCATGAAAGAAGCATAGGTGGCAAGAAAGCCAACACTTCTTCCATTATAGTTCAAAAGTAAAGCTAACATCTCGCATAGTTCTAGTATATATACCAACTACATCGGTAAGAGAAGATCCATTGCAGACTTTAAGTGATGTATACAGGTCTCATTATTTTTTTATAAATAAGTCAAGTTACTTATAGTTCAGAATTGTGAAAATGCATGCATTTTAAATGAAATGTGGTGATCTAGAAGTTCATCTAGGTTGTTTTTACCATTTACAAGATAAGGACACTTTCTTCGTTGACTATGCGGAAGCTCACATGAAGCTTTCTGAACTTGGGTATTTTTCATTACAATTCCAACCAATTGACTTACTGCTTGATATTTCCACTGTTATTATTCTAACTTTTTTTTTTTTTTCTCGAGGTTCGCTAATGCATAGATTTATACCTTCTTTAGAGACAATTCCTTGCAATATAGCTTCATTTTGTATTTGATCTAATATTTTTTATTATAAAGTTGCATAAAATTTTGTGTTATGGGCCATAGTAATACTTGAACCTATATGTTTTTCAAAAGCATCGATGTTATTTCCAATGAACATTGAATACAACATTTTGGAATCCAGTTTTGTTCTATCATGCACAAATTTTAATCGAATGATTCATTCTTGTTATAAACTGCAGTGCCATGCCTAGTATGTGAAAATCAATATTAATTGGATTCTGGTTTTCTTTCATTCATGAAATTCAAATTTTGTTTTATTGATAACTATATTTATTAAATTTGGAAACAAGTAATGTATTTTAAATGAGGCCCTAAAAATCCTTCGAAGGAATAGTGTAACTCGCTTTTGTTGTTTGAACATAAGTATCTTTAGATCAATAATATCATATCTATCGGTAGAGATGGAGTTCGAGAGTTTCGTTTCTTTATCTGCTTTTCATGTTCTAAAACATTATGTGTATAAAGTCTTTTCAAGCTATGTGCCTTGCTAATCACAACAAGCATGACCAATTTTTTGTTGAACCCTTTTGATTCCTAAAGGATTGGAAATATTACACCTGTAAATAATTAATATTCAATACCATAAAAAGGGTCACATACTTTTCTATGGGAAGGGAGCAAGAAATTAGTTCAAATTTCCACTCTCCATTTTTGGACTCCATGCTTTTCCATGTTACTCGTCTTTGAATGTTTTTTCAGATGACAATTTTGTTGCCTACAAGTTAGAGTAAAAATTCTCAAAAATTCGCAATTTACTATCAATCATATTTTTTAAGTTGACTTTCTATTTCATCTCTAATATCGTCACTGAGCAGATTTGCGTCTTCACTATATTTGTTTGATGCCATGCGTCTAGGCTACTTTTCAATGTTAGTACAGGTGGGATATATGGTACTTTGAAATGGAAGCCTGGTTAATTACTTAAGAATGGAAGTTTTAGAAGTTGGAGCCACCAGGGTGTTGTTCTCAATTCTTAATTAAGACAAATTTCATTATAATAAATATTTTTTTTCAGTCTGATGGTTTAGGTAAGAGAGTTGGTTGCCTTGTCATTTTTGTGGCAGTCATCATCTAAATCTAACGTAAGCAAATCTTCAAGTTTTATAATTTTATTCATAATTTTCACCATAATATAAGAAGTATCAGTGCCATTACTTGAGAATGATTTCCTGACATAGACTTCAAATAAATCTAATGCAATTCACATAGAAAATGGAAGCGAAGGATCAAGTCATTAGGGGAATTTTGAGGTCTAAAATGGGCCTCCTAAGGAAAATTTACAACAAAAATAAACTTTATAGGAACCGATAGGATTCAAGATGATGATTTCAACCATGGGGGATGATTCACCATTTCTAATGTAAAATGGTAAAAATATTAAAAAATAATAAAATAATAAAACTACGTTTTCAACTTGTATTTTCAACTTAACTTCAAAAGTTTTTACTTAAATTTCAAGAGGGAGTACTCGTTGGATGAAAAATTTAATTCCTCATCCAAGGAGTACCCATGTGCATACTTTCGATGGACCCTCCTATGTGAAAAATGAGAAATACATGAAAAAATGTGATGAAAATCACGTTTTTCATGTATTTCTGTTTTTTCATGTAGCAGGTTCCATAGGAAGTATGCAACATGGGTACTCCTTGGATGAGGAATCAAATTTTGTATCCAGCAAGTACTCCCGCTCGAAATTTGAATAAAAAAATTTGGAGATAAGTTGAAAATACGAGTTGAAAAAGTAGTTTTTTATATTTTCCCTCTAAAATTTAATGATGTAATCAAATATTATTTTATTATTTCCACTATTATTTTATCTTATCCTTAGGAGGCCCATTTTAGACCTCAAAATTTCCCTTATTTTTTTAGAATTTTCATCAAAATGTAAGAAGTATCGATGCCCTTACCTAAGAAAGATTTCCAATGTAGACTTCATGCAGAGGAAGCGTTTCTCTGTGATTTCTGGACGCAAATTCATGGAAAGGAAGGGTTGTCATAGAGCAGTGCATCATACAAGCTTATTGTTACACAATCATGAAGAGAGTGTGGTATATCATTGCCATGGAGTCAGTGTGGCGATATCTCATCGTGAAGAGGAAATCCAATGCCTCAAGCCAATTCCTTGAAAAAAGGAGGAAGGCTGAGGATATATTACATGGTTGTACAAGTGGGCATGGTTGTACAAGGCCACATAAAGTATTCATGTTGTACAGGTGGGCATGGGCATGGTTGTACAGGTGGCAGTTGTACAAGGCCACAACTTATTCCCAATAACCTATTCACAAGAAGAATAGAGATTTCATGCAAACATTTAGTGTAATTAAACTAATGCTAGCATTAGTTTCACTATAAAAAAATATCAACCAAACATATCAACATAATATATAGTTATAGGGTCTTTGCCTCGGGAAGAGGGAAATAAGATGATGAAACTAAAAACTATGTTCAAACTTGCTCAATCCATGGTAGAGCTAAAAACTATAGCTTTATTGAGAGACAAACTAATGTTTCAAAATAAATTTCAATTACTATAGTCCCACGCCTAACAGTAGGGACTAATTATAATGTGAATCTAAACTATTGCCATAGTTTCCTATTGTAATATGCACGTGTATTAAGAAAAAAAAAATTATAGTTATTTGTGGAGTAATATTTGGACTCATTACAAGTTTGTTGGGGATTGGTGCTCGAGGATAGATTCGGTTGTGTTGGGAAAAATCTTGAGAGGGGGAGGGGTGAATCAGTATTTAGAGCTAACTAATAAAATTTTTACTTTTCCTTTCTTTAAAACCCATACACTACTTTAATGAAGCAAATCGCGTATACACGCCGATATCCTTAATAAAACTCGCTGTGACAATGTAGATTTCATTATGGCTGAGTACTAGCTTAGGTCATTTGTATCACCTCCTTCATCAGATGTTTAGTTAGCAGTAATCATGTGCAGTAATAACAGAATAAACCATAACACATAAGCAACACACATGAACACTACGATTTAAGGTGCAAACCCAAGTCGGGAGAAAACCACTGCAGCCGTCGTCTCAGTCTTCAATATTTTATTATAAAGAAAACATCGTACAACCATGTACTGGAGTAGACTCATACCAGCACGCAGGCACCCACCTGCAGAAGGATACAACCTTCTCTCGTTTACCAGCCTCTCCTGGAAGGGAGCTACAACCCCGTCGTTACCAGCCTCTTTCCGAAGGAGCCACTACCCCTACCTCACATCAACTGAAACCTGAAGGGAGCCACTACCTCCCTCACTGCTTATCAGCGCCTCACCTGGAAGGGAGCTACAACCCCCTCACTGAAGGCTTCGACCCTCAGCACCACCATGGACCACGTTTCATCAATTTTCATACTGGATCCAACAGCTTCCATACAACACAACTTGTAGGCCATTTTTCATAATATTTTTAGACTGGACCCACTCCACACATTTAAGCTCATCATACATCAAACTAAAACTCATAACCTCATCAATTCATTCATTGTACCATCAACCAATCAACCAACAACTTGATCTTAAATCAACGTAATCAGCAGCATAATCAACATTCAAACAACCCAGATCTGTATGAATACATCATTGACAGATAGTAGTAAAACAACAAAATAGATCAGACATTTCATTCCACTTACTTCAGCAAACCCTAGATTCCATACGTGCTTTTACTTCACTGAACCTGCGTATATACGCGCTTTCTCAGAAACCAACTTGTGTATACTTCTGTGCATTCTTTAGAAAACCTTAACTGCTCATACGCGCTTTTCCTTAAGCAGACCCACATATACACGTGCTTTTACTAAAGTGAACCTACATATACATCTGTAACTTTTCAGGACTATCCAGCTCTTCAGATCAGATAAAAAACTCAGATTTCATCCTTTACTTCAGAAAGTATTTCGCCTCATCTTAGATCTAAACATTCCATGAACAGATCTAGGAAATACATACACATTTCAGATCTAGAGATCCCTCTTCATCGTTTTCTTCATAGGTGCATCATAGATTCAGATCTATCAATCAAGAACAGAGTTCATCCATGCAGATATTCCTTAGAGAGATTTATTCATTCACAACCCTTACTCATGCACACCCTTGCACCATGATCTTCTTCTCCTTATATAGATTTAGCCTTTGTCAATACCATGAGTCAAAACCACTCAACTACTAATGGTATTCCTGGACGAGATCAAATAGATATTCCAGCGCTCAATACAATGGGTCAATACCATGGTAACACCCATTGGTATTCTAAATTTGGAGCGCAAAAGGGCATACATGACTTGGCACATACTTTTCCGCGTGCATACGCTACTTCACCTTAACAAACCTACGTATGCTTTGTAGCATAACTTATTTATCATTATTCTGGCACTTTCTGAATTCCTTTCTTCTGCTACTTCTGAACTGATCTGTAGATACATCAGATTTACATTATTAACAACTCATCAAGTCAGTTTCCATCACGAACAACTTCATTAAGTAGGTTCCATCAAAGTCAACACATTGTATCACATTGCCAACAATCTCCCCTTTAACTCATCAAGAAGGTTGTCATCAACTTTATCAAGTAGGTTGCCATCAAGGACAACACATTGCACCATATAGCCAACAATCTCATTTCATCAAGTAGGTTTCCATCAACTTCGTCAAGTAGGTTTCCATCAAGGACAACATATGCCAAATAAAAGTTGGTCCGTTCGCAAATATTTTTTGTTTAAGGTATGCGAATATTTGTTGTTTTGTGGAATAAAAAGGTATGTGAATGTTCCTATACTATTGTTTTACAATATCAATTGAGAAGTTAGAATTTTTACTTAGAACTTCAATAATGTATGCATCTTACTATTTTTAGTCCCTTTCGTGAGGCATGGGACTATAGTAATAAGATGGTCTCACTTAGCATTAGTTACTGTAACACTTAACCCAAAAATTTTAACCTTTTTTATTATGAAAAGAAATATGTCATTTTATTCCATTTGTTGATTATTTTTTTTCGGTTTTGGCCTCTTGCGGAGGTTGAGCTTATATTTTTTTGGGTTTGTGTGATTCATCTTTTCTAAATAGAGACTAATTTTAGGATTAGTTTGCAAGAATTTATTGTTACAGTATCACGATGGAAAAAAATAGCCAGATGACTATTCTGGTTAGTAAACATGTACGGAAATACGCATACATATCTCAACACACTTTTAAAACCAATGCAGTTCTTATACTCTACATGCTTTCAGGGCCTTATTATAAAAAAGATCTAATTTTCCCACTTCAAGGAAGCTTTTGCTATGCCCATAAGAAAATACTAAGGAAGCAAGATAAAAAAGGTCAGGGGATCTACAAGTCTTGGGTTTCCTTGAAGCTCATGTGCTTTCACAACTTTGATCTGCTTCATTTCCGCTATGGTGGCCACTACAATGACTAGAATGTGGATGACCAACCAAATACCTATCCTTTGTAGGAATGTTATGCCTCTGGAATTTCCTGTGAATCTCCTAAAAGTCCACACTAAGATTTTTTCATACAAAACTAGAAGTACGAACAATGATATCGAGACAAATGATGTGACTCTTCCAGTGGGGATTTCAAAGTGAGAACCCATATTCTTGTTCAGTCTGGTTCCCTAATTTAAGAACAATGTGTTTTCTTAGGCTATCATGACGCTTGGAACGAACATGTCAACCCAAATGGGTAGTATTTTTTATCATAAGTTTTTTTCTTCCACTTGGGTTATCGAACACTGCTTACTGGTTGAGCCATCACGTGTTGCTTCTTTATCCAGAAATTTGGAAAGAAAATAATAAAATTTCATTATTGTATTTTTCTTTATATATGAAATCAATTTTTATTTTTATATTAATATTTTTGGAATGTTTAGTTTCATATTTCCAATTTTTTTAATCTCTGAATTAAAATTTGATTTATAATCATATTTGGAATGCTCAGTTTCATCTTTCCAAGATGGTGCAAAATATTGTTTTTGTAGCCTGTTTCTTGAAATTATACATTCTAAAATATTTCTTTTGTGGTGGGTTTGGCGTTCATGTTGGGTGTGTGTGGTGCAGGTGGTGGTGCTGAGAGTCTCATTAGCTATGTCAGGAAAGTCAATAAACACATATATAAAATGGAAGGTGACACTTTTTCATCTTTCTTTCTTAATTGTGTATTTCCTCTGTCAATAGATATAGACCGAGACTCAAAGACTCGTGCATAATTTTAGTTAAAGGGATTTTTTTTTCTTCAAGGCTAATATAAAATATGATTACATTATGTACATTCTACAATTAACATTGTATGTCAAAATTCTTTGCGCATATTACAACCAAAATTTGTAGACTATGAGGAAGAAGAAGATTTTTTATTTACCTTGTATAACCCCCAATCTGACATCACTCAACTAGAGAAATGCAATGGCCTCTTACTTCACCGACTTCGAATTTCCCCATCCACAGACCCTTGTTAATGAAAAATCCTAGCAACAATTTGTCAAGGAATGAGTGACGTCTTTAGACAACCGACTACATAAGGGGATCTCTTCTTCCTTGACCTCTTGGGATCGAACCTGCGACCTGGTCGATGTTCAAGGTACTGAAATTCCAGTAAATCGGGTCGAATTACTGGACTAAAATTTTAATACGAGCAAGTGTTGAAAGTCAGAGAAGCGCCAGAAGTTCAAAAATGGTGATGAGACATAAAATGGAAATTAGAGAGAAAATGGTGATTCATAAGCTCCAAAAAGATTTTTTTTCCTTGTGAACTACATACCTCCTAAGAAGCATGCAACAACATACCTCCTACAACTTAGAAGCATGCAACGACATACCTCCAACACCTGAAAAGCATGCAATTGCAGCGTGGCAACCTATCTTTATAATTTAATTTATCTTTATTTCTTATTTTTTAGTTTAATTTATTTTCATGGCCTTAAATATATTTTAATACGATTTAAATTTTATTCTATATTTTGATTTAACATATTTCTAAATTTTAGGATTTACCAAATTCAATAAAAATATACAAATAAAATTCACCCAAAGATTAAGTTTTGATAATTTAGATTTTAAACCATGTAAAATTTACATGTTTCAAAAAACCACCTATAATATTGGGAATAGGTCTAAGAGAATGGAGTTACCTTGAATATAGTATATGATTTCAGTAAGAATACTTTCATAGGTTCGAATGTTATAACCCACCTGAGTTAGCTTGGCTCCTTATTAACACCAAGAAATAAATGACTGAGACGAGGATAAAGGAGGAGGAAAGATGCAATGACAGTGGAAGAATGCAACAACAGGGGCAATCGTTGGATTTAACACTGTTGCTACTCTCCACCCCCTCGATGTTCTGAGAACCATATTTCAAGGTATTTCTATATTAAATTTCATTTACATTCCAAATCCATCTGTTATTCTTTGAAAGTGATGTTGAATGTCTTTCACTTGCTTACTCTCAGTTAATGGTGGACGTTATACTCAACTTCCCCACTACAAAAATGTGCCACATGCTCTCTTCTCCATTTCTCGATTGAGCACTCTTCTCAATCCATATGATCCACACTTATTTACTCATTGTATTAAAATTGACGGATAATATACCCTCGGACCAGAGTTTGGAATTTTCTTTCTTATGTGGTCTTTGAACCTCTCAGAATAACATTATCCCAGTTGATCGATTATCTTGAAGCAATATTTCTCATAGCTACAGGAAATTAGCATCCCAAATGACCAATTCTCTTATTTTACACATTCCATTTCATTTGCACCTTTTACCTATTATTATTCTTATTTACTTTTCACTTACCACTCTCTGCACCAACTTTTTAACTCATTATTTTCACCAATTGTTTACTTATCACCTTAAAGTTTTTCTTTAATCACCAAAAAATATGGATAATAGAAGATAATTTACACCGAGGAATAACTAACAGCGGCTTTAACTATATTAGATAACCAACATGAATTCGCAACAAGAAATACCAACAATAAAAACACACTTTTCATGCCCAATAAAACATCTACCTCTTTGACTCTCTTATCGCTTAGCACCAACTTCTGTAACACCAAAAGAATTATTGATCATATTACCATATTAGATATATAAATACCGAGGGCATTTTTTTTTCATGGATTCCACTGGACTCATTCTCTAGTGAAAATTTGGTAAAGGAACCATTCTGAAAGAATCATGAGGATCCGGGAACTAATGAATCACTTTATGTTATTTATAATCCAGATTACGGTGAGATGAATAGAATATATTATTAGGTTATATAAAAAAAACAACCAAAATATTTTATTTACTTCTTAATACTAATCACCAGTACCTCCTATTTTCCCGCTTTAACCATGGAAAAGACAAGGTATTTCTCTTCAATTTCCCCTTTAGCACACACTTCTTCTGTGGGAAAATATTATTTATATATAGATATATATATAGAGAGAGGGGTAATCATGCAAGGATTCTGAGGACTATGGAAGTTATGATCTTTACCTTTCTATTGATATCTTCTATTAATATGAATCATACAAGGAGAATCCTACAAATTCAGATAATATAGAGAAATAACACTGCCTTTAATTCTTTAGTGCTTACCAGAAACTCTTATGACTCTAAAAGAATAAATTCTTATTGGACTCTTTCTAACTAGTCAATGGCTTGGCATTTCACTATCACCCATCCACCTTGTAGACCCGGCCCTGTGAAGGATAGCTAACTAGCTTGTTGGATGTATTTATATATGTAATAATAGTGCTGGATCTATTGAATAAGCAACTGAAGAATCAATATCTAAGGATGGTAGGTCTAATAATGGGTATGGATATGCAGCTGCTTGTGCATATTTCACACTTGTTAAAGAATTGATCATTAGTTTAGAATTAGTTCTAGTCAGTTAAATTGTTTCTGTAACTGACCATCCACACACACACGCACACACAGACACAGACACACACATATAAATATTTATATATCTCCACAATAAAAGAAGTGGTGTTCTGGTGTCTCCTTTTGTCATGGTATCAAATTCGAGGAGAATCAATTTCCTTCATTTTTTGGACGATGATTTGTATTGAAGACTGGTCGCTACTCGACGATCGTGAGGAGTTTCTTGACCAATGAATGCGTGTATAGTTGTAGAGCTGTTGAAGGGTTAAATTCGTCGTTTCTTTTGTTGTAGTTGTTGGATGATCAACTCTGTTGTCATCGCCAAAGTGAAGTATTTCTGCCTCCGTGGTGCTATAAAATTCATTCTGGTTTAATTGCAACAAAAAAAATTCTATTTTTGTTGCAGAATTAGGGGAACGTGCTGATATTGGAAGGGTTGCCTCTGCTGAAGGAAATATGCCTTTTGTCATAGAGTATTTGTTATCTCATTTTTAATGAAGATAAAACATTGGGCAGGAAAGAGAGGAAATTTTGTTCTTTCGTTCTGCAAATTTTGAATTTCTTTTCAAAGAACATTGTAATTGTCTCGCTTGAGCCTGTTTTTTTTTTTTTTTTGTGGAAGGTCAGATTGTTTGGAGATATAAATCCATATTATTATTTTATGTGGCTTTAGGGGTTCATCTAGTTTATCTTTGGCTACTGTGATGTATAATGTGTCATCTAACTACATTACTTCAAAAACCCACACAAACTCCATCTTATTAGTAGATTGGGGAAGAGAGTGACCTATTATTTATTTTTGAAGTTTTTAAAAGGTGTTTTTTTGAGTGAAATTTTTGATTGCTTCAAACATGGCTTTGACGAGTCAATTTTCCATCCCTACGCCTCTATTTAGTGGGAAAAAACATGATTTTTTGGAGCCTTAAAATGAAATCATGCTTACAAGGTTTAGGTTGTTGGGAAACTGTATAAATGGGGTTCACAAAACCTAACGCAAATATAATTACTAAAATGAGTGCTTCTCAAAGAAAACAATTTGATGAACTTAAACAGAAAGAAGGTAGAGCGGAGTCATGCATTTTAAATTCCTTAGGTGACTCTATTTTTCATAAATTCACCGCTGCTAAGACTTCTAAATCAATAGGGGATATACTTAAGGTTTCTTATCAAGGTAATGACAAAGTAAAGATGGTGAAATTAAAAAATCTGAAAACAAAATTTGAAACACTTAAAATGACTGAATCAAAAAGAGAAGAAAAGAGATATCAACCCCTTAGAAATGAGCCACTTCGAGGGGGCAACCTCCAATACATTACATAAATGAACAATTCTTGGATGATACAATTTACAAAAACCTCCTTTCTATATATAGGAGTCCATGGGGCCATAATGTAATCCTAGTGGGCCACAATGTAATCCTAGCCGACCTAACAATAATCATTTAAGGGCACAATAATAACAAAATGGGGGTTACAAGGGTACAATAATAACAATAAGGGGGTTACACTAACAACAATAAGGGACTATACTAGTAATATAGGGACCTAACATGCCCCTCTCATTCAAAAAAGTGTTGTCCTCAACGCTTGAGTAGCTCTGGGTGCTTCTGTATAAAATTCTCATCCTCCCATGTAGAATCTTCAGTGGGTAAGTTCTCCCACTTGATGAGATACTCTGAAATTGATCGATTCCGTAGTTGTCGAGTTCTTGTTTCCATGACCGCTTCTGGTTCCAATATGATTTTTCCTTCCTCATCAAGTTCTGGCAATATTGTTTGAACTGGAAGATTTTCACCTATAAACTTCTTTAAGCATGAAACATGGAAAACTGGATGTACTCGTGAAGAAGCAGGAAGCTCCAATTTGTATGCCATAGAACCAATCTTTTGCAACACCTTGTAAGGACCATAGTACTTTGGTGATAATTTATTAACCTTCTTAGCTTGCTTGAGGGACATTTGTTTGTATGGTTGTAGCCGTAAAAATACCCAATCTCCTACATCAAAACTTCTCTCGCTGCGATGTTGATCTGCCTGTTGTTTCATTCGATTTTGTGCCAAATTCGGGTTATCCTTTAAGAGTTGGAGAACTTCTTGCTGATGCTCGATGTGATCTTCCACTGCTTGAACCTTCGAATTTTCCCTTAAAGATGATGTGATGGATGGTGGATGAGATCCATAAAGTGCCATAAATGGGGTCATTTTTGCTGCAGTATGGAAGGAAGTGTTATACCACCATTCAGCGAGAGGTAACCACTTGACCCATTGTGTTTGTTTATAAGATACAAAACAACGAAGATATCCTTCCAAACATTTATTTACTATCTCAGTTTGACCATCAGATTGAGGATGATAAGATGAGCTATGAGCTAATTGAGTACCCAAACAAGAAAACAACTCCGTCCAAAAATTTCCAGTAAAAATGGGATCTCTGTCGCTCACAATAACCCTTGGGTTTCCATGTAGCTTTTGAATTGTGTCCATAAATGTAGTAGCAACTGTACTTGCTTTACATGGATGAGATAATGCACAAAAGTGTGCATACTTGGTAAGTGTATCAACTACCACCATGATGACACTCTTTCCTTTGGACTTAGGTAAACCTGTGATAAAATCCATTGAAATCTCCTCCCAACGTTGACTTGGAATGGATAAAGGTTGTAGAAGTCCTGGGGTCTTAATTGTTTCCACTTTATTCTGCTGGCAAACCAAACATTCCGCCACAAACTTTCGAATATCAGATTTAAGGCCATCCCAAAAAAATTCTTTCTTCACCCCGTGGTAAGTTTTTAAAAATCCTGAGTGTCCTCCTAAAGGAGAAGTGTGCAATTCCAGAAGAATCTTTGTTTTAGTTGGGAATTCTTGCAAAGATATAAGCAATCTTTGTACCATAAGGAATCATTTTTCCAACTAAATGTATCAGATGTACTAGGATCTTGCTGCAACTTTTGAATGAGTGTCCATACATCTTTGTCCTTCTTCCATTCATCTCTTGTTTCGGTTATCCAATCTGGTTGGATAATAGAAATGGCACAAAGAAATGCTTCCACCTCTTCATTCTTTCTTGAGAGTGCATCTGCAACAACATTAAGCTTTCCTTTTTTTGTAGATTATTTCAAAGTCATAACCCAACATCTTTGTGACCCATTTTTGCTGCTCTTCTGAAGATAGTCTTTGTTCCAAAAAGTGTTTAAGACTATCATGATAATTTTTTACCTTGAAGTGTCTTCCCATTAGGTAAGTTCGCCATTTCTTTAGTGCATGCAGTATTGCTAACATTTCCTTCTCATAAATAGGTTTCTGTAAATACTTTCCTTTGATTGGACGACTTTCAAAAGCAATGGGTCTTCCTTCTTGCATTAAACAACACCAATTCCATTTCCTGAGGCATCACATTCCACAATAAAGGTTTTTGTGAAGTCTGGCATAGCTAAGACCGGTGCTAGGCACATTGCCTCTTTAAGATGTTCAAAGGCCTTATTTGCTTCAGGAGTCCATGAAAATGCATCTTTATTCAATAATGTTGTTAGAGGTGCTGCTATTCTCCCATAATTCTTAACAAACTTGCGATAATACCCTGTTAACCCAAGAAATCCTCGCAACTGCTTTATGGTTGTGGGGACTTTCCATTCCTTAATGGTTTTAATTTTGTTAGGGTCTACTTTAACACCCTCGTGAGATACAATATGACCCAAATATTCCACCTCTTGTACTCCAAAGAAACATTTGGATTTTTTTGCATATAATTGTTTCTCCTGCAATAGTTTGAGCACCCTTTCAACATGTTCAACATGATCCTTCCAAGACCTGCTGTAGATTAGTATATCATCAAAAAATACTAGCACAAATTTTCTAAGGAAGGGTTTGAAAATTGAATTCATCAACCCTTGAAATGTAGAAGGTGCATTGGTAAGGCCAAAAGGCATGACCAAAAATTCATAATGACCCTCATGAGTTCGAAAATGTTGTTTTTGGAATATCTTCAGTCTTCATTCTAATTTGATGATATCCTGAACGAAGATCCCACTTGGTAAAATAAATTGCTCCATGTAATTCATCCAATAATTCATCAATCACAAGAATGGGAAATTTATCTTTAATGGTGAGCTTATTGAGCTCCCTATAATCCGCACACATTCGCCATGATCCATCCTTCTTGTGTACCAATACTACAGGAGCAGAGAAAGAACTTTGACTAGGTTGAATTATACCCGCCTCTAACATTTCTGCAATCATACGTTCAATTTCGCTCTTTTGGAAGTAAGGATATCTATAAGGCCCGATGTTTGGAGGAACACTTCCTGGAATCAAATGAATAGCATGATCATGATCACAAATAGGTGGGAGTCCTTTGGGAGTTTCAAACACCTTGGAATGTTTGTCCAAGACTTGTTGGAGATCTGCAGAAATAGATGATTTTGATGTCGGAACTTCTAGTGAGCATAATTGTGCAATTACGCCTCGTTGTTCTTTCTTTATAAGCTTTGTCATGACATTAGAGCTTATTATCCTTCCCGGCTTCCCTTCAATACCCCGTAATTCGACTTCCTTTCCTTCTGAAAAAAATTTCAAGAAAAGTTCTTGAAAATTAAAATCTATCGTCCCCAAAGATTGTAACCATTGTACTCCTAGTACAACATCAGCACCTCCCATAGGAATGGAAAGCATTGGACTATTCAATACATATTCCCCATGGTTAGCTTGATATTATGGCATTTTCCAGAGCAATTTATAGTTCCTCCATTTGCAACCATCACTTGACATTCTGGTGCTGGGTATAGGAAACAATTTAATTCCTTGGCTACCTTACAATGAATAAAATTATGGGTGCTACCTGAATCAATCAACACTATTGCCTTTTTCTTCTTGATATGTCCTTCTATCTTGAGAGTTTGAGGAGTGGTAATTCCTGCCAGTGCATTACACGATATGGTCGGATTCATTTCTTCCTCTTCTAGGGCTGGTTCCCGGTGTATATCCTCTTCTTGTTCATTTTCTTCTTCCTCTTCACAATCTATGTAAAATAATTTCTTCTCAGCACACTTATGACCTTTAGTGTATTTTCTATCACAACTGTAGCAAAGCCCTTTTGCTCTTTTTTCTTCCAATTGTTGTGGTGTCACCCTTGTAGGTTGTGGAAATCTAGGCGTAGCAACACTTCCTTCTTTATAGAATTGAGTGGTAGGCTTCCTTGTCGCCATAATTTTACATTCAACTTTTCTTGCCAACCTGAATGCCTTCTCCAATGAATCAGGTTCCAAAACGTGAACTTCATGTTCGATGTTATCCTTTAAAGTGCCTATGAAGAGATCAATCCTGTGCTCCTCTGGAATATCAGTTACCCTTATATTCAATTTTTGGAAGTCCTCAATGTGTTGCCCCACTAAACCTTTTTGTTTGAGATTTATCAATTTGCTAAAGAAGGTGTTGCTCTTTGTATCCTCATAATGTGCTATCATTTCCTCCATAAAAATTGACCAAGTGACAATTTTTTTACGGGAGCAAAGCCATCGATACCATACAAATGTATTTTGTTCTAAATGTAAAGTTGCAATGCGTACCTTTTGTGTCTTTTGCACATTATGGAGATCAATATATTGCTCCATTTGTAGTATCCATGTTACATGATCCTTTCCATCAAACTTCCTCATATCCATTTTTGGAATATGGTGGTTCTTCCTACCAACATTAGAGTTTATGAAGTCACGATTAACATTTATTTTGTTCTCATCATGAGTTTCTACTACTATCTTTTCACCATTAGGAAACATTTCTTTTATCAACTTTGTCAAACCTTCCATGTCTGCTTTTAGATCATTCTTCATGTTTTCCATGTTGTCTTTCATTTTTTCATCGATCTTAGCTTCCATGTCATCCATCTTAGATTCTATTCCATCTATCTTAGATTCCACACCTTTCTTCAAACCATCCATTTAATTTTTTGCCGCTTCTTTGCGAGAGAGAATTTGGTGCACTTGTTCTTGTAATTTTCGATAGATCATGTTAATTTCATCTTCATGAGTCATAGTAGAGCCTTCAAGGCTTAATGGGTGTTGAATTATTTTTACTAGGAATTTTTTAGAACCCAATATCGATATCTATTCTAAAATATGCCCCTTGGAATCAATTCAAATTGATTTTTCAAACAAGACTTATGCAATTTGGAAAAAAAAAATACACACCTTTTTCTTGCTTTTGAGGAGCTCGATATTGAAATTGGATTATCTTTGTGATTGTGGCTCTTCAATATCTAAAATTCAGCACTAAAGTAGCCCTCTAAATTCTCTTTTGAATTCCACAGGTCTGACCTGATTTGGATTCTCCAAGAAAACATTATGTCTAATCTCCCACAATGACCTAGTTATGGACTGGTTCAGTAGAGCGAGCTTGTACGACTTGCCACGTGTCACTGTTTCATCCTTCGCCTCTAAAATTGATAGACAAGAAACTAAAATCTATGTACTTGCGACCACTTTTTACATCACTGCAATCCGTTGCTCAGAGAGAGAGAGTTATTGAACTTTTCCCACGATCACCTCGTTGAGATGAAATTTGGGAGCCTGAAAAAGCACTACCTTCCACAAATCATATCTCCAAAAATATTGCAAAAGAAGCTCTGAAATTTTGTGACGAGTTTCCTCAGGATTTCAGCTTCGCACCCTAAACATTTCAGATTCTGAACCTTCTTAGAAAAAATTTTATAGCGCAAATGCCACGATGACCTGTTTAGGAGCCTGAAAAAATACCTGACTTCCACAGATCATATCTCCGAAATTATTGCGAACCAAACTCTGAAATTTTTATACAAGCTTCCTCAGGATTTTTTCTTCGCACCCTAAAAATTTCAGCTTCTAAAACTTCGTAGAAAAAAAGTTATAGCGAAAATGCCACGATGACCTGTTTGGAGCAGCGAAACCCTAGAATCCAAAGCTCTGATACCAAATGTTGTGTAACCAGCTCCAAAAAATAGAAGAAAAGAGATATGAACGCCTTAGAAATAAGCCACTTCGAGGGGGAAACCTCCAATACATTACATAAATGAACAATTCTTGGATGATACAATTTACAAAACCTCCTTTCTATATATAGGAGTCCATGGGGCCATAATGTAATCCTAGTGTGCCACAATGTAATCCTAGCCGACCTAACAATAATAATTTAAGGGCACAATAATAAAAAAATGGGGTTTACAAGGGTACAATAATAACAATAAGGGGGTTACACTAACAACAATAAGGGACTATACTAGTAATATAGGGACCTAACATATTCACTTAAAATGACTGAATCAAAAATAGTTGATCAGTTCATGAATAAATTTATGGGTGTTGTTAATCATATTCGGATGAATGACGAAGAAATAGAAGATCAAAGAATTGTTGAAAAGGTTCTTAGATGTTTTCTTAAAAAATTTGACATGATAGTTACTGTTTTTGAGTCGAGAGAATTAACAAAATTGTATGTGGAAGAATTAACTGGTTCTTTATTGGCTCATGAAGCATGAAATAACCTTAGGTGTTAGTACTTTAGAGAATGATTTCAAATCCAAAGCTTCTATGGATAGAGGTAGAGCCAGAGGTTTTCATGATAGGAGAGGAAAAGGAAAAGGACAATCTCAGTTTAATGATAAATCATAGGTAACTCAATCACATTCAGAGCAGTCTCAAATTAATTATGGTCGTAGGTGGATAGATAAATAAAAAAATCAATCTCACTATAGTAAAAAAATGGCCTCTATAATTCTGAATGTCGAAAATTACAGTACATTTTAAGTAAAAATAAATCGAATGTCACAAACATTTAATGTGAAACATCAGATGCTTTATTTATGGCATGCCAAGTGTATGTGCAAGTACCTAATAAATATGTTTGGTTGGTAGACAGTGGATGTAATAATCATATGACTGGTCATAGTAATTTTTTTTCACATCTTGATACATCTTTTAGTTCCTCTATTGGTTTGAGTGATGATCGTCAGGTTAAAGCTTCAAGAAAGTGTGTTATTCTTGTCTTAACCAAACAAAATGTTGTGAATAATATCTATGATGTTTATTATGTACTCAATTTCAAGCATAATTTGTTGAGTGTTGGTGAGTTAGATACACATGATTATGATGTTATCTTTCAAACCACTACTTACATGATTTCTGATCAACCTAAGTCTCTTGTTGCAAATATTCCTATGATAAATAACATGTTGTATGACTGAAAAATGAAAAGTGAGAAGTTGTATACACATAATTTTTCAACACCAAATGAATTGGGCATGTGGAATTTGCAATACGGTTATTTACCTATCAAAAGTATGAGTTTCTTGCAAATAAAATCTATGGTGAAAAGTGTGTCTGGTCTGTCTCACCATATCTCTTCTTGTACAAGTTGTATAATGGGTAAACATAAGCAACATAGTTTTGCATCAGCCTCTTATAGAGCCAAAGAACAACTAGGGTTAGTGCATATAGATTTGTGTGGCCCAATGAAAGAAAAATCAGTTGTTGTGAGTGTCTATTTAATTACATTTATTGATGAATTTAGCAGGAAAATTTGTGTGTATTTCATCAAATACAAACCCGAAACATTTTCGATGTTCAAGGAATTCAACGCTGAGGTTGAAAAATAGAGTTGCAAGTTCATTAAAGTTCTCAGGTCTAATAAAGGAGGTGACTATGAATCTAACGAATTCATTAATTTTTGTAAACAAAATGGTATTAAAAAAAATATGACAACCAATTATACTCCACAATAGAATGGAGTTGCGGAAAGAAAGAATCATACAAGTATGAATATGGCATGAAATTTGCTCAAACCACGAAATTTGTCTAAATATTTATGGGTTGAATCAGTTGCATGCTCACTATATACTTTGAATAGATTGCCAACTTCCAGTGCTCAAAGTTTTGTACTTGAAGAAGCATGGAGTGCACAAAAGGTAATTGTTTCACACTTTCGTGTATTTTGTTGTATTTGTTTCACTCATGTTCCAGAAAAATTAAGAAAGAATCTTGACGATAGGAGTGAAAAGTATATATTTATAGGGTATAGTGATCAATCTAAACCATACAGATTGTTTAATCCTATAACTAAGAAGTTTTTCGTAAGTCGAGATGTGAAATTTCTGGAAGAAAAATCTTGGAATGAAATGGAGATGAATAGTTGTACTAATCCTTTTATTATGTTAGACGAAAATCAAGCATCTACAATGAGCACTCCAAGATCACAAGTTCAAGATAAAACCAGTATTAGTTCATCAAGCACTAGGATTTCATCATCGTTAAATGGTTCTGATTCTGATAATCCAAAAATGAGAAGCTTAAGTGATATATATGCACAAAATGATGTTGATGATATTATAAATTTTGCATTTCTTTTAGTTAAACCTACATTTTTTGAAGAGGCTAAAAAGGAAAAAGAATGAGTAGACACAATGAATAATGAAATCGATGCCATTGAAAGAAATCAAACTTGGGATTTGGTTGATCTACCTGATGATAAAAATTATATAGGTTCCAAATGGGTTTTTTAAACTAAGTTAAATGAGAGAGGTGAAGTTGATAAGAACAATGCATGAAAAGTTGTCAAAGGGTTTTTCACAACAACTCGGCATAGATTATGGTAAAACATTTGCACATGTAGCAAGCATTGATACCTGTTTATTTTAGGCTGGGCTTACTGTCGCACAAAACAAGTGGGCAATTTACCAAATGGATGTAAAGTTTGTTTTTCTGTATGGTGTTTTGAAGAAATAAGTGTATGCCTCATCAATCGTTTCGTTCTCAAATAAAAAATAAAAAGCATAAGGTGTATAAGTTTAATAAATCATTGTATGATGCTTGAAGTAAGCTCCAAAGAGCTTGGTATAGCCGAGTAGCCATTACTTGCTAAATTTTAATGGTTTTAAGGAGCTTTACAATGAACCCACCTTGTATATCAAGAATGATCATCAAGGAAACATGTTGATATTGCGGTCTTTATTTAGATGAGAAAATTTATATAGGTAACATGCAAATAGATGAATTTAAAGTTGTTATGAAAAATGAATTTGAAATGGCAGATCTTGGATTAATGAGATGATTCAGGTATTCGAAGTGAAACAAACACATGATGGTATTTTTATGAGTCAACAGAAGTTTTCTACATACATTTATTTAAAGTTTAAGATGGACAGGTGTAAACCGGTGGATACTCCTATTGAAGTTGGTACAAAGTTAAGTAAATATGATGTGGGTACTTTTTTTTAATTCGAATTTGTATAAGGAACCTGCTGATAGTATTATGTACCTAACTCCTACTAGACCTGATGTAGAATTTGCAGCTAGTTATATTTCGAGGTTTATGGAATCTCTTAAAGACTATCATTGGAAAGTTGTAAGAAGGTTTTTAAGATACATTGCAGGTACATCTACTTATGGTTTATCATATGCAGGCTCTAGAGACAGTAAGCTTATTGGTTATACAAACAGTGATTATGCAAGATGTATTGAAGATCAGAAAATCACTTATGGGTATTCTTTTCTATTTGGCAGAAACTTGATCTCGTGGTCATCCAAAAAGCAACCCATAGTTATGTTATCTTCGAGAGAGGTCCAGTACCTTGCAGCGAATTCAACATCATGTCAAGCAGTGTGGCTAAAGAGACTTCTCTCTGACTTCAAATATTCAGAAAATGAACCTATTTTAATCCTTTTTGACAACAGTTCTGTTATTTTCTTATAGAAGAGAAATGTCTTTCATCAAAAGAGAAAACATATCGACACTTGTTAACACTTCATTCGTGAACTCATAAAAAATGTTGATATTGTTCTTAAATTTTTTGATTCCAAGGATCATTTAGCGGATATTTTCAGCAAACCACTAGGAAAAGTTAATTTTGAATTTCAATGTCAAAAGTTAAGCATAAAACAATGTAACTCTCAAGATTAAGGGGGAGTGTTAAAAAATTAATCATTAGTTTAGAATTAGTTCTAGTCTGTGCATATATATATATATATATATATATATATATATATATATATATATATATATATATATAAGAAGTGGTGTGCTCTCAGAATTCGTTTTTTCTGTGTTTTGCCATCTCCTTTTGTCAGAAACCACCGATTGATGAAACAACTCGAAGGTGGTGGTGGAAGTGATGCTACTCATTCTTATGCCTCTATTTCCTTAGGTGATAGCTGGAAGAGTCACATCAGACTAGAGAGTTAAGATCAAATTTATAAAAATCTTTAGGTATTCATGTTTATGCTCGGTGTTTGAAGGTGGATGCCATTTCAGTGCATTTCCAGTTACCTAATCATCACTTGGAGGAGTTGATCTGTTCGTGAAATGGGGCTTTGCAAAAGCTGATCTAAAGAGGTTGTTTTGAGGGATTTGTATTGGGATTCAGGTTCCAGTTCATGGTAAAAAATGAGTAACAGAGACCGTACCAAACGTGTTGTTCTCCATAGATACTTGGAACATACCAAGGTAGCAACCAACTAAGGTAGTGGAATTTCAATTCGAGGGAGCCTTGCTCCTTCCTCATAACACCCAACAATCAATTGCTAACATGAATCATTGTGGTTTTTTGAAAGCAATAAGTGATTATATTAGATCAAAATGATTAAGAGGATGCTAACCTAATGTCATATGGAGACAAATACAATCTAGATAGTGATAGTTACAAGTGTATTGTGGTTTTTGTGAAAGCAATAAGCGATAATATTAGATCAAAATGATTAAGAGGATGCTAACCTAATGTCATATTGAGACAAATACAATCTGGCTAGTGATACTTACAAGTGTATTGCCGAAGCTTGCTCAAGGCGGCCTTCCTTCCTTGTTTTTTATAAGTTGTTGGACAATTAGTTAGTTTGTTTGTGCCATGTACTAAGGAAACTAATAGCACTGAGAATAGAAAACAATAAGGGATTTAAATAAATGGAAAATGAAAAAACACGTCTAAATAAAAGAAGAAAGGCTAGAGGTTAGCAATAGAGCTGCCAATGCGAAAACGACAAAAATTACCAGCCTACTCGGTGCAGTACACGAAAAATAGGTGGTGGGAGTTTTACAGGAAAAAGGTCGAGGATAATTTTTTTACAACATGTAAAAAACGGATATAAAAAACAAACATGAAAATATAGACTCATTATTTTTTTAAAAGAGTAGGAAAAAAAGATGTGGATATTTTTTAGTTGGGGTGGAAAAAAAAGACTAATTATTTTTATTTTAAAAAATATTGAAAATAATGGTTAAACAAAGGAAAATATATACATTGCTAAATATTTGTAGCACGAAAAACGTAGAGAAATAACATTTACATGAATAAAATGTTGAATAAACATATTGATATGTACAAAATATTTATATTAGAGTAAAGAGTAAATTTTTTTTTAATAAAAAAAATCAAGATATTTAAAGAAATAAAAATTTAAATATTTTTTTTTACCGGAATAAAGAAAAAGCCAACATTTTTGTTTAAAAAATAGAGCTGTTTTTTTAAATTGCTTTTTTTTTTTAAGAAACTTATGAAAATGCACAAAATTATTTGTTGTTTTAGGGAAACGCATAGATGCATCCATGTGTTAACAGTAAAATAAAATAAAAGGTTTTTTTTTTTTTTTTTTGCACAGAAAGACAGTAAAAATAAAGACTATAAAAAAATAAAAATAAAGAGAAAAATATAAAATAAATGAAGAAAAAAATAAAAAATAAATAAAGAAAACAAATATTATCTTTTTATATTCGGGAAATGAAAATTATGCTGACAATTATTTTTGCCATAGGAAAAAAATAAATATAGAAGGTAGATCTTTCTGGGAAGAAAAAGAAGGAAGAAAATAGTGATTTTTTTAAAGATAGGACAAAACGTTGCGATCCGTTAATTTCTTTCTTAAAAAAACATGCATAGCTTCTGTTCGAGAGAAAAAAACATACAGTAAAAATGTAAAGAAATAAAATAAACACGAAAACAATTTTAAGTGGAAAAACGTAGATGAAGGTTTTTTTGTTTTGTTTTTCAAATGTAAAAAATTGAATTTCTTCGTAGGAAACACGTAGGGAGAAATTATTTTTTTACTGAACTAAAATAAAGCCTAGATATTTTAGAAAAAAAAAAATTATATCATTTATTTACAGGAAAAAAAAGTACCCGGCATCTTTGTTTAAAAATAAAACTCTCTCGTTTCTTTTACATGAATAATAAAAAAAGGTAACATATTTTTTACAGCAATAAAAAAGAGACTAGAAAAAATAAAAATAAGAAACAATATATTTTTTTTCTAATGAGGAATTTAAGAAATTATAAAAAGGAATTTATTGTTTAGAGGGAAGCGTATAGAAACAGAGATCTTTTAACACCAAATGAAAAGAAAAGCAGAGAATGAAAATATTTTTTTTTAGAGATAAAAAATAAAGACTACACATTTAAAAAAAAATCTTTATCTTGTTCTATATCTTTTTCTATTATGGAAATGAAAAAATGTAGACAATTTTTATTCCAAAATATAAAAAAATGTTGACATAACTTTTTGACAGGAAATACACAGGCGAAAATTTCTTTTTAAGGAAAAATCATATACAAAAGTATTTTTTAACAAGGAAACGTCAACAAAAAAAACAAATTTGGAGAAAAAAATTATAAAGAAATTATTTTTTGAAAAAAAAATGTATAATTTTTTTAGGAGTAAAAAATCTGAAAAAAATGAATAGCTTTCGTTTGAGAAAGGAAATATTTTTTTGAGATATAAGAACCAAATACTATAAAAACTAAAAAAAAATTATTTTTATTTTTATTAATTTATGTTGCATTAGGTATTTGGGAACAAGTATCTAGTAAAGATAGAAGCTTTGCCCAAATTTACAAGAAATTTCAAGTTGGGAGGGACAATAATATAATATATTAATATTTAATATATATTAAAAGTAAAAATAAAATAGTTTATTTATTTCCATTCAAAATTTGCCAATTAAATTCTATCCCACATATTCTATCTTGCAATGAAATATGTAAAATATTGAACTTTGAAACACTGCTAGAAAAAATCAGAATATTTATCCATGAACAACCTGCCAATGAAATTCTTTGCGAGAAAAGAAACATGCAGAACTCGCTTTACAAATGCCATCCAGTCTAACCCCCTGATCACTTTGAAAAGAAACAAATGGTACCTTCTCCACTTAAAATAGGTACTATAAAAGTGAAAATCTTCTCAAACTAGGTACCCAAACTTAAAATGTTGAAGCTCCCAAAAAGCTCCAAAGTACCCTTTGAAGCTCCTTTGAAGCTCCTAGCGATTTTGGAAAGTTTCCTACCAGCTCCCAAACTCCCAAGAACGTGAGAGAGTAGGATGCATGCTCTCCTTGTTACTATGTTATTAATGGAAGAAATGAAAATTATGAAAACAGTTTTTTCTTGCAAAGGAAAAAAGAAATATATTAGGTAGATATTTCCAGGGAAGAAAAAATGGGAAAAAACAATGATTTGTTTAAGAGAAGGAAAAACGTTGTGAACAGTGAATACTTTTTCAAAAAGAAAGATGCATAGCTTCTGTTCCACATATAGAATAAACATAGATTTTGTTGGACACCAAAAAAATCTCAAGGACGAAACCCTAAGGAAGGAATGGTTGACAGGAGACGCAAAGCGTCAAAACGTGATGAGAAAACCCTAATGTCGAGAATCCGTGAAGGGAACCTTCGAGAACGGAGGAGAATATGGGGGATTTTTAGAAAGCCTGGAAAGTCGCTGCTAGGTTACCAACCATGGACATCTCTGGAGAGTTGTAACGCAGTCACCATTCCTGGTGAATGGTCTGTATGCACAATAGAGGGAAAGAAAACAAAAGTGCACGAAAAAAACTATGAAACCCTGTTTTTCATTTTCGATACCTTTTGTGGGAAATCGCTGAATGTTGTGGCTTCCATTGAAAATTGGTGTGTGTTGTGCACTGCAGATAACTCTAAGTTTGCGAAAACGTGGGTTCGAAGCACACAGGGAGCATGTTCTGTCGTGAATGGAGCTCCTTGGATTGCTAAATATCGTTTATCCATAAATGTCCAGGCGTTTCACTGTGTAGAGAGGTATAAGGAGGACCGTCCATGAAAAATCCACAAATAAATTTTTTCCCATAGTGTGACAGTAAGTTTAGTTGAAGGAGTGTAGGAAATGTTAAGTTTATTCTATTCTATATTAGAAAGTTTATTTGAGGGAGTGTAGGAAATGTCAAGTTTATTCTATTCTATATGAGAAAATCTATTGAATATATTTCAGTAGAAAAGCGATTATGTGATTAGAAATATTAGGTTTATAGAGTAGGTTTAATAATGTGTTTTAATAAATAATGTATATTAATAAATAATAATTTTTTTTTATGATTAATAATAACAAAATTTTAATATTCATAATTTTTTTTGATAAATAATTTATTATTGTAAATAAAATAATATTTCTTTTTTTTTAAAAACACTCAATACTTTCTCATAATTTTTTTGTGAGTTGTAATAAACAAATATGTGTACTTTTAAAATTATGAATAATAACATAATTATAATATTTTAATATATATAATTTTAATTATTTTATTACTTGTCTGTGTTATTTAACCATCATTTTCAAGTATCAATATTCATCAAAATCACTTTTTAAATAATTTAGCATTCTTTTTATACCTATTTATCTTAAAATGCAGATAGTTTTCATTGAAATTTAATATGGATATAAAAAGGTCAGTCAGGTTTGTGTTAATTGTCTTATATTTTTAGAGTAGATATTAATAAAAAAACAAAG
>JAXQQM020068550.1:0-75273 GCA_034641835.2 Pinus albicaulis
ATAGCTCCTGGTTCATGAGACCCCGTCATTCGCCAAGCAGCTCCGCGACATGCATTGGCTCCGAGGTGAAAATTTTTGCAGGCAATCTTAAGTGTCTTGATATAACTGGAATTGAGTGTAAAAGCTCGGTGACAGTGAACTGCCCAAATCTGATGAATTTCACAGTGCACAATTGTCCCAGGATGTCAATGTTGGAGGTCAAGTCTTGTGGGTCTTTGCATTTTTCCACGATGGAGCTCAATGCACTTAAAGGCCATTCTACCACTAACTCGCTGAAGAAAGTTTCGTTTCGTGGGTTCAATGGACAAATGGATTTTCTTGCAGTTCTTGAAAGTTTTTTCTCCCTTGAAGAACTCTCGATAGAGTGTAAATGGTTTAAGGTTTACTAATTGTCTTGCTTTGGCATCTATGTAGAGTGTTTAAACACCAAAATTTTATTAAATAGGGAGATTTATCCCACAAAGTTTGGATTGCAGGACGACGCAGCAAGACTGGAGGCATCAAATTTGAGCTTTTCACTCAAAAGTCTGAAGAAGGCACACGTGAAGGTTTCAACTTTTGATAAGGAGGAATTTGCTTTGATAGGTTGCCTGTTCAGAAGTGCCCCTTTGCTGCAAACAATGACACTTACTCTGCCAAGATGCTCCCAATATACTCATGGGCAGAGTTTCCTAAAAGAGCTTCTAGCTTTGAGTGAAGCAAGCGTATATATAGCAGAAGAACACAAGGACTCCTGCCTGAGATGCCTTATGCCTTATTTGTTCTAATGGAGAGAAATATGATATACGAAGAAGGAATTGATTTTTGACATCAATAAGTTTGATTTGTCTGGCAGATACATCGGCAAGGCCTTCTGCTGCAGAACTTCTGAAGGACCCATTTCTCATAAGTACAATCGATTAGCTAGTACATATGCATGCTATACTGCCCAATTATTTTAAGATTGAGTTGGGGGTTCCTGTCAGCGTGTGTATGAACTTATGGTGGAAACATATGATGACAAATGCTAGGAAAAGATATTTAGACATTAGATGATGTATCTGTGTGGGATTTTGAATGTCTTTGTGGGATTTTGATTATTCAAAATTAGGCAAGATTATCAGGATTTCTCTTTATTCTTGCAATGTGATAGATTAAGATTAAAATAATTTTTGTGCAGAGTTCATTTGTGGATTTCGTTGGCCATTCACTTCAATTCAATTTCGTGTGGAATTAGAGCATGATGTATTCTGTTTATGACATGAGCTGCTAAAAAGTTGACGTTGTATTGAATTACTGTATGTAACTTTCTGGAATTATTATGAATATGAGCTGACTATGTCAGACTTTTTTTTCTTCTGAAAAAAAAAGAATTAGCAAAAACAACCAAGAAGCTTGCAGATTATAAAGACAGATTCCTGTTGATTATGCAATTAATTGAAAGATGACCCCATCATTTAGAATCAATATAAACTACGCATTTGAAACATGACCCTAGCATTTAGAATTATGACCTATTCCAAAATGGCTTGTAAGAGTCTGAGTTATTAATGCTGGAGCATCTGTTGGCTGAGTGGTAGCGGTCTTAGACTTGAAGGGAGGAATATGCTTGTCATCGGATCCATAGAATATTGATCTTTGTGAAAGTACTTAGGTTAATTGTACTGTGTTATTCTCATGGTAGAAGGGTTGTACCAATTTGGTATAAAAATAAGATTAAAACATACATGTGAGTGAGAATGAATCTAGTAGAGAGAATTTAATTTTTAGAATCATGATGAGGGTGAAAATAATTCTAGCAAACAACAATATGGCACATAAAGGGATACTAGTTTGAGGTCGAGTACAATGAAAAGATGCCTCTAATGAAATTCCCTTACTGTTGAGAACCATCTTTGCTATAAGATGGATGCTAAGGAAGCAACCTAGATAAGAGTAGTTGCAATAAATTTTTGTGAGGTGAATAATGATCACCTTCAACAAGAAGTTACATAAGAAGTTGAAGAAGCCCAGGCTCTAAAGGAGAGGCTTGTAAGGGCTTTAACAATGTTGTGACGTAGATTGGTAACGGTGGCTCCTACATTCTTAAGAAGTCTAATCCTAGAAGACAAATTATTTTAAATGAACTTTTGAGGATATGATTGCTTTGAAGATTGCCAAACAATGTGCCCTGCAAATTGACTTCCATAGAGAGTGAGAAGATCAACAGGGAAGTCCAAGCATTGTTGGGTTGTGGATTAATTAGGGAAATCTTGAGTTTATGAGCAATGCTAGCTTTATCATGAAAGAAAGGAGAGAAGATAAGATAATATAAGTTATTAATGATCAAAAGGATTGATAGATACATTAGGAACAATACACAGTGGAGTGTTGGTTCGGTGACAATAAAAGCAAATCTATCCTTTAAGAAAATGCTAGAATCTAAAATCTCTCCTAAAAGAAACACAAAGATACCAAGTTGGCAGTATGAGAGAACTAAAGTCTACATTCTTATTATGTTGATGTTTTAAGGTTTTGTTAGAAGAGAGATGAACATTTCACATATCTTCAAAAGCAGAAAGTTGTAATAGATGATAGGAAAAGTCCTAGACCAGAATGTATTTGAATTTAAATTTAAATTTAAAATCAAATTAAAAATTAAATTATTAAATAAATAAATACACAAGACTCCAGTAATTTTCATCAACATTATATTCTTAAATGTGAAAACATATAAAAAAAATATCAAGACATAACTCTACAAAATCACAATCCAAACAATACCACCAAACCCACTATCCAGACATTACCAGGACCAAGTCCAAACTCGAAACCTAGAGCCTAGCAAACAAAGAATAATTAAATGGCTGACCAAGCTGAGAAACACTATAACACGCTACATGTTACCGAAGATGTCAAGTCCTAAGAAGCGAGGGATATGATTTACAAAAAATGTATTTTGTTGGAGGCCTCATTAACGTAAAATAAGCAGATAGAAATGATACACTATAGGAATATGATAGACCACCTCCACACAGACCCTGCGTCTGCTTCTGCATAATTAGCAATCAAATAAAAAAAACTGAATTTTGATGTTAAGTGGCCTGATTCCATGGAATGTGGTAACTACATATACATATCTTACCCTTGGGATTTGAATTTATGACTGCAAAAGATCTCAGCAATCTAAATAGCAACAATAATAGGTTTTTGAATGCTAGAAAAAAACTAAGCACCCTTTATTTATGATGGTTGTGTACAGATTCTTTGGATTTATAAGAAATGGGATGAGAAACATTAAAAATTTAAATTCTTGGACCAACATCCTTGAGCAAGAAACATATAAATTTTTTTTCCTGTAGGCTCTGGAAAATCATTTTCTAGCACCTACAGGGAAAAAAATTTAAATGCATAGCAAATATCCACTTACAAAATGTGTCTTCCTATTTGATACTACCTCTGTACTATCTATACTCTTCCTGTTGACCATTGAGAAACATCTGTCCCAATAGTCTTCCTTTTTATAGGCATATAAATTTTTTTTCCTGTAGGCGCTGGAAAATTATTTTCCAACGCCTACAGGAAAAAAAATTTATATGCCTATAAAAAGGAAGACTATTGGGACAAATGTTTCTCAATGGTCAACAGGAATACTATAGATAGTACAGAGGTAGTATCAAATAGGAAGACACATTTGGTAAGTGGATATTTGCTATGCATACAATTTTTTTTTCCTGTAGGTGCTGGAAAATGATTTTCCAGCACCCTCAGGAAAAAAAATTTATATGGATACCAAATATCCACGTAACAAAGATTAAGTTTTCCTTGGCTTCTCTCTGTTACCTGATTGCGTAATACATGGGTATATATCATTTCATCTTACCTTGCTATCATTTTATTTTATTATCTGTTTAACTTCTTTCAAACTTCTGGTTTATTGGACCTTAAAATGATGGGACTATTTTTTTTTCAATAGTCATATTAAGTGACAGTTTTCTAAAAAGGCTCGGTAACCTCTTTTATCCTTGTATTTGTTAATTGTCTTGAGATTCTGTGCAGTAGCATCTACGCATCTACATCATCATAGTAAATGTGAGTTTGGCTACCCCAAATATTTGAAATTTCCATTCTTTAGTTTTCAGAGCCTTATGGAACTTAGATGCAGTCAAGAGGATGTTACAACAGAGTTTTAAACTTACTGAGGTTTATGGTTCTGCTTGATAATTATTTTGTTTTATTGTCTGCTTAATGGAGACATTAAATAAAATATATATGGTTGTTGATGCCATAAATCTTTCCTGGTTTGTTCCCACTGAGACAGTATAAGTACAACAATCTTATGAATTGTAATCTACTACTACAGTTGCCCCATCTACCAAAGTCACTCTTTGAGCTTCCAAATTTAAGGAACTCCTATTATATATCTGTTGATAATGCCACTACGCTATGGCTATGAATCTGTGGATACTCTTAATCAGGAAACGAAAGATGGTTGTCCAAAACGAAAAGGTTGGTAATTATTTATACTAGGATAGAGCCAAAAAATCGGAATAATTTGAGATAGGTGTTTTTTTTAATAGTATGAGGATAAGTTGCCCCAATTGTTTGTTCTTATTTATAGTAATTGTTTTAATGTTTTGTTGGACAATCTCCAAAAGATTTAAATAAAATATTGCACTCTATCAAGAACATGGATGGTGCAAAGTGCTCAGGACTCAGCTTCAGATCTTTTAAAACTCTTTATATCATGAAATGGCTTATCGCAGTCTTGATACCATGATATGGCTTATAACAGTTTTTATGTAGTTTGATATATGGTAGTTTAAGTAGTTTTTAGCAGGGGATGTTTTATTTTTGTTAGACTTAAATTTATTGGTCAACAGATTCAGTTTCTCTCAGATTAAAATAGAACACTGTCAATACTAGAGAGATCCTATAAATACTAGATAAACTGCGGTACTTTTGATGATGTATTTTGAAATTTTGACAAAAATGCAAATTTTATTGGTTTAATTTCCTTTTTAGACTAAATAGCTTTTGCATAGATTTATAACTCCAGATACAGTATCATAGGTATATTTTGTATAGATTTATAACTCCAGATACAGTATCATAGGTAGAATCTCTACCCTGAGTATTTTGTTAATTCTACATTTGGAATTTTGTGTAAGAATTGATATTGAGAAGTAGTTGGTTTTTTTGGGTTTTGTGTTTATACAATTCTTAAGAGACTTAGTTTATGCGTTTCGTGTTTATGTATAGTACAACTCAAATTCATACATTGAATATTTTTCTAATGATTTAATATTCAATCTTAACTCTTTGTTTACAAATCCATTTTTACAAATAATAATTCCATATTCAATTTAGTTGTCCGATGAAAAATCCACTTCTACACACCTAATTTCATATTTGATTTTTTAACCTTTTGATTAAAAATCCATTTCTACATAGGATTAGTCTTGAGTTGAAGTATGTACATGCTCTTTTTTTTTTTTTAAGAATCACACACAGTTGAAGATCTTCCCTTGCTCGCTAGCACCATGAATCTTGTTCAGAAATATTGTGAATATACTCACAAATGCAATCAGTTGCTCGTCCCCATTGACAATTGAGCTATGTATTCAATGGAATAGCTCCAATTTCTTAATACATAATAGAGTAAATCACCTGAATATGATCCCAAATTTTTGAATTGATGTGGGCATTTGATAGGATTTAATTGGTAACAAAGCTATGTTGATAAGATTTAATTGGTTATAATGTTATGTGTCTGTGTAGGAAATGTATGGACAGCTTCTTGCCATGTGATAACAGCTATAATTGGGTCTGGAGTGCTATCTTTGTCATGGAATATGTCTCAGCTTGGATGGGTAGTAAGGCCAGCTGTTCTTTTAGGCTTTGCAGCTGTGACATATTATACTTCACTTTTACTTGCAGACCCAGTTACTGGACAATGTAACCATACATACAAGGATGTTGTCAAAGCCAATCTGGGTCAGTTCTTGCAACTTGTTTCTGTGAATAATGTAGTTGGTATTTAATTGTTATGGCCTTCTTAGTTATAACAGCAGTGCAGACTTTTTCTTCATTTAAATTTCCAACCAGTGAGCTAATGCATTAGCCTCTTTGATTGCATTACAGGTGGTGGACAAGTAATTTTATGTGGGTTTATACAATACATAAATCTTCTAGGGACAACAATCGGATATACCATCACTGCTTCAATCAGCATGGTGTAAGAGATCAGTGATACTAAATTGGTTGAAAATTCCTTATTTTCCAGGAAGTTGATGAAATGAACAAAATGGGAATGACTGTTTGGCTGTTTGTCTTCATCTTAGTATTGATTTTTGATTTGGGTTGATAATCACAGGACCGTTGCACGATCAAACTGCTTTCATGAAAAGGGGAGGGACGCTCCTTGCCATATCCCTAACAACATGTACATGGCCATTTTTGGGCTAACACAGATTATATTTTCACAGATACCAAACTTGCACAAAGTGTGGTGGTTTTCAATAGTGGCAGCAATCATGTCAGTTTCATATTCATTAATTGGGTTGGGCCTTACAATTGAAAAGCTACAGGTAAATAAGGCATAACTAAAACTGTAGTTCAAGTTTCATGGTTAAAATGCTTAAAACTATTGACCATCTTGTTTCTTGCAGAAAAAAAACCATTCTTATGGTTATGTGAAGGGAGCAGGGATTGGAGAGCCTTTCCAGGATGTAGATAAAACTTGCCATGTGTTTCAGGCTCTTTGCAATGTTGCATTTGCATATTCTTTCTCCATGATTCTCATTGAGATACAGGTGAGTTTAGTTCGACTATGTTACCAGAAACGAGAAACGGGAAACGAAACGAGAAACGAGAACGGTACGAGAAACGGAGTTTTGAGGTTTCGCATATAAGAAACGAGGAGAGAGAAAAACACATAATTAAATGTTAACAATATAAAAGTGAAACCCAGACCTTGAAGAGCAAGAGCATAGTCACATTCCAAAGATGTTTTTGAAAAGCAAACCTAATAATAAACCAGAAAAGAACATCCAAGAGCAAGCTATGCCCTGGAGAAGCTAGGGGTAGACACGGGTTTTAGAATTTTCAGAACAAAATTTTGGGTATCAAGCAGAGATAGAAGACTTGGCATTTGGTCAAATTAACAAAAATCAAATTAAAAATATCATAGTTTAGCAGTTCTAAAATTAATAAAGTTTAGCAATTCTAAAATCCGAGTAAACTTCAATCACTATTTTACATGTAAAGAAAGAACTGAAACTATCATTGTTTTATATGTAAACAAAGAACTGAAACTACAGCAAAGCGTCCAGTCTTGCAATTGCCATTCACGGTTAATGGGGTCACAGTTTTGATAATTTTCATCACTCAGATGCTGAAAGATGGATAACTTCATGGAAATTAATTAAAACCATAATTCAGAACTGCCTAAGCGCCATAAGTTTATAAACAATATGTAGATCTGTTCAAATCCACTTACACAGAAACAGATTCATAGAAATTTAAACAATTTTTTCACACAGTTTAATATGGCAAGAATATTTTACCTGAATCACTAGTCTGATGGACTCCCCTGAAAGCTGAGATCGATGTTGAAAGCTGAGCTCGCTGAAGCTAACTCGCTGGTGCATGAAGCTGCTCAATTATGTTAGGAATCACTAGTCCGATGGACTCACCTGAAAGCTGAGATCGATGTTGAAGGCTGAGATCGCTAAAGCTAACTCGCTGGTGCATGAAGCTGCTCAATTGGCTCTGATCTGCGCTTTCGCTGTATCCCGTGAATGGCAATAGACTCTCCTCTGCGCCATAAATAATTGAAGAACATTGCTTCTGGAAATAACAACTGGAGTTTCTTTTGCATGCGCCCAGTCCATAGATAGTCTACTAGAGTTTCAGAACTAGAGCGTTCGAGTTCTTATAGATCTAGAATTTATTGAAAAACTTCTGTAACAGAATACGAATAGTTTATAGATAATCAATTCGAGTTTTAGAGCTGGAGAGTTCGAGTTCTTATGGATTTACAATTTATTAAAAAAACCATTGTAGTTTTAGAATAGATTACTTGAGTTTTGAGTTTTGGAACTGCTGTTAAAGCAGAAACAACCAGTGTCGCTGCTCGTTAAGACCAGTTTAGAGAAACGGTGGAGAAACGGTGGTAAGAAACAATAAGTTTCGTAGCTCGCTTTGCAAGAAACGGGTTTCTGGGCACTGAGAACGGAAACGACCGTACAGAACGGCGTTTCCCCAATGGTTGCGTTTCTAGCTCCGTTTTTTCCCAAAACGTGACAATTCCGTTTAAGTATGGAAGCTTGAAAACAATTTGAAGTCTGGTTGAATCATTTGGAACTCATATGAGACACAATATAGGCTAAATGTACATGAGATTTTCTCTCTAAAATATTTATCTTTCCTAAATAACAACACCTTGCATTTCTGGTGAGAGCTCTGCCTCTTTTGTCTCACTGGATTTGGTTCCCTGACTAGGGCATATTTCATTTCTTTTTAAACTAATAGAAAATAATCAATCTGTTTAGGATATGTTTATTAACATGGCATTTGCACCCATAATGAGTTGGTATTGTTTCCTGAAATTATCTTTGTTTGCAGAATACTATAAAATCACCACTAGTAGAGAACAAAACCATGAAAAAAGCAACAACTATTGGAGTAATAGTCACCACTCTCTTCTATATGTTTGTAGGTTGTGTAGGTTATGTAGCCTTTGGGAACAATGCTCCTGGAAACCTTCTCACAGGCTTTGGATTTTATGAGCCATATTGGTTGATTGACATTGGAAATATTTGCATTGTACTCCACCTGGTTGGTGCATATCATGTAATCACTTCAATCACCAATGAAACTGCTAATAATTTTTCATACAAAAGTTAAAGGAAGACTCCAAAAGAATTATTATAGGTGATCATTCTATTTGTTTCCCTCGGACCAACCAAGAATCCTTACAACTGTTGTTTTTTTCTGTCCTGTTGTGTTTGGTGTTCCATATTTATGCAGGTATTTTCCCAACCCTTGTTTGCATTTGTTGAGGAATGGTGCTCTGATACATGGACCAAAAGCAGTTTCATACACAAGAAGTATACAGTTAAATTTCCAGGCTGTGGGGCATTGAATATCACCCTTTTTTGTCTAGTGTGGAGGACCTGTTATGTGATTTTTACAACTATGGTGTCCATGATTCTTCCTTTCTTCAATGACGTTGTGGGCATTTTGGGAGCGTTGGCCTTCTTTCCACTCACTGTTTATTTCCCAATAGAAATGTACATAGTTCAATATAAGGTTCCACAATGGAGCTGTAAGTGGGTGGTTTTGCGGTTGGTGAGCATAACATGCTTTGTTATATCCTTGGTTGCCTTGGTTGGCTCAGTTGCAAGTGATATAAGCGCCATGCATGACTACCATCCATTCAAAACCAAGTATTAGATAGAAGATTTTGGAAACCATCATACTTCTGCACAGTGTAGCATAAAAAGTAGATGGGGAAGAAGGATAGTTATTTTGAACAACAATTAAAATTGCAGTGTAGCATATGGACATGGAATGCACACTATCTTTGGGATAGGAACAACCAATATGTTGGTTGTTTGGTTGTTTGGATTCAAACCCCAACCCCGGATTTCCAACAGTTTGTTTGAATTGCATTAATAGAAACCTTTGCAGGGTTAAAGGAAGATAGAAGAAAGGATATGTTCCCTGAATTCAAATGATGAACAGATAGCAAAGACATAAGACTTTGCTACCATGGGGGTTACTGAAGAAACCAATAACATTTTCGCTCCAGAGATTCTGAAAAGGCAGAGCCACCAGAATAAAAAAGAAGCACAAAACAGGATTATAAATCCAGAAATTGATACTTCAAATTAAAAAAAGAATGCAAACACTGCTATGCATATATAAAAATTATGAGTTGCACTGCTCAATATCTGGGAATAAAAACTAGTTCAATGAAGCCCTCCAAACATGGAATAGGGAAAATGAGTGGTAGGAAGGAAACCTAAGAACGCTGGAACGCTGGAATGCTGGAGCGCAGCTGGCTACCTCGGAGCTAATGCATGTCGTGGAGCTACTTGGCGAATGACGGGGTCTCATGAACCGGGAACTATTTGAATTTCAAATTAAAAAAAACGCAGCATTAATGTCGGGTAGGTGGCCGGGGTCGTGGGGGTGGCTAGTTGAGGAGGAGCAGCGCGAGCGGGAGGAGTGGCGGAGGAGGCGCGAGCTGGTGGGGTCCGCTAACGCCGTTGTCCTGATCGTTGGAGTTTCGGTCACCGTTTCGAACGCGGGGTCCACATCGTGCCAAAGGAGAGAGGTTAGGAGCTAGGCCATCTCGAGGCCCCATCACATCAGGCGCTTGGAATTCGTAGATAAAAAAAAAACAACTCCGATCAAAGACAACTCCATGTTCTCTAACACCATCGGGTAAACCATGTAATTGTTTGTTTTTGTGAAGCTTATGACGATGAAACACACGATGGATAGTCAATAGTCACCAACAGTAAGTAAACGGAAGCCGAAAAAATCCGCACGATGGATAGTCAGCGGTCACCAACAGTAAGTAAACGGAAGCCGAAAAATCTGCGCCCCAGAGAGCACTCTCAAATCTATTCGATATTCACAATTCCATAGTTTCCATTCAACGATAAACATTGCACGGCTGAAAAAGCCCAGCACTGAGAGAAATTTATCTAATTCCGCTCAACCGTGGAAAACCCGTGGTCGATCAGAAGTAGAAAAGGCGAAATCCGGATTTCATCCTCATCACCACCGCGGTAATGCTCATCTTTGTTTATGCAGACAGCCATCTGATTCATCATCATCAGGAGAAAAGTCATGAACGACTACAGGTCGATATAGAAGCCCTGCAAGCATTCAAACGCTCCGTCACATTTGATCCTTCTCACGCCTTCGCCAACTGGGATATTCTTGCCAATCATGTCTGCAATTGGACTGGTGTCACCTGCCACCCTCAGAAACTGCGCGTGTCTGCCCTAAATCTACACAACATGAGCCTGCAAGGGACTATACCTCCGCATTTGGGTAATATCTCCTTTCTTGGCGTCTTGAACCTCGCTCATAACAGTTTCTCTGGCACAATCCCGAGCGAATTGGGAAAGTTGCGTCGCTTAAAAAGTCTGTTACTTAATAAGAATGAGTTGATATCGTCCATTCCGGAGGCTTTGAAAGATTGCACATCTCTCAGGCTGCTTTACCTGTCCTTCAATAATTTGACAGGGACTATTCCGAGTGGTCTCGGCCAATTGCAAAACCTGCGAAATCTTACACTGTACACAAACGGATTGACTGGGAAAGTGCCCGAATCCTTGGGAAATTGTTCTGCGCTGGAGGTTCTGGATCTAGGAAGTAACTTCCTTACTGGCACTATCCCCTCTCAGCTTGGTTTGCTCACTCGAATTAGAGCTCTGTCTATTGGAGTAAACCAGCTCAGTGGAAGAATCCCGCCTTCACTGCTTAATTGCACGGAGTTACGCAGATTATATTTGTGTGACAACAGGCTTACAGGAGAAATCCCGTGGGAGATAGGTACAAAGCTCTCAAATTTAGAGCATCTGCTGCTCTGGCGAAACGAATTAAACGGTACCATTCCGAAATCTTTAGGAAATTGCTCTCAGTTTCTATGGCTGGAACTCGCTGAAAATTTGTTAATGGGAGGCATACCTCAGGAATTTGGAAAGCTCAGTCTTCTACAGAGACTTCAACTTGATCATAATCATTTGTATAGTGAGGAATCCATCTCCATCCTTGGAGCACTTTCAAACTGCACCAATCTGCAAGTACTCGATCTTTCCATGAATGATCTTAAGGGCGACTTGCCTGGTAGCATAGGCCGTCTTTCTCAAAATCTGTCTTATTTCAATTTGGGTGACAATAGTTTCACTGGTAAGATACCCCAGGAGGTGAGCAACCTCACCGGATTGATGGTGTTAAGTCTATCTGACAATTTTCTCTCTGGAAGCCTTCCTTCTGCACTTGGAAGGCTGTCTACTCTTCAAGGGTTGGACCTCTCCGGGAATAACTTGGAAGGTAATATACCCTATCAATTCAGTCAATTGAAAGCTCTCTATGGACTGTACCTTTACCAAAACAGGTTTTCTGGAGAGATTCATCAGGTTTTTACAAGTTTACAGCAACTTAGAATATTAGATCTCAGCTATAACAAATTCAGTGGTAATATACCGGATAGTATCGGGGATTGTTCCAATCTCGAGCGTCTGGACCTCAGTTACAACCAGCTAAGCGGAGTGATGCCATCGAAAGTGGCTAGCCTTCATAACCTACAGTTGTACATTAATGTCTCACATAATGCACTCACAGGAAGGCTGCCTCCCGAACTAGGAGGAATGCACATGGTTCTCGCAATCGATCTTTCTGCCAATAATTTTTCGGGGAGCATACCTGGCCAATTAGTGAATTGTGAAGGACTGGATTACCTTAATCTTTCTTACAATTCATTGGAAGGCACGATTCCAACATCAATCGATCAAGTTGCAGGCCTTCAAGATTTGGATCTCTCTTCCAATAAGCTTTCCGGTCCGCTGCCTACCTCTATAGAGAAATTACAGAAGCTTATGCATTTAAACTTGTCATACAATAATTTCACAGGAGAAATACCATCCTCTGGGGTTTTCAGAAAACTGAATTTTACATCATTCTTAGGAAACGCTGGACTCTGTGGCAGATGGATAGAGATGCCCCCTTGTAAATTGATGACAAAGCACCATCATGATTCCAAGAGAAGGGTAGTTATCTTGGCCACTTCGGTTGGTTTAACTTTGCTATTGGTATTTTGCCTAGCCTTCATGGTTTTCATATATTTTCGTAGTATAAAGTCTGCATTGTTGGAAACTATTTCAGCGAGATTAGGGAGGATGCTCAGGAGCCAGCTCCGCGACACCAAGATTGTAAGTGAGGAAGAGGTGAACAGAGCAACTAATGGCTTCAGTGCCGATAACCTAGTGGGACGTGGCGGTCATGGGTCAGTGTATAAGGGAGTATTAGACAATGCCACAATCGTTGCCGTCAAAGTTATACAGTCGGCCACATCAGGAGGAGATGCATACAAGAGACTTATAAAAGAATGCAAGACGTTGGGCCGAGTCCGACATCGGAATCTGGTGAGAATGGTGGGCGTATGCTCAAGTTTGCAGGTCAAATCTTTGATTATGGAGTTCATGTCGCAGGGAAGCCTGGATCAGCATTTGCATTGCACGGAAAATAATAGCAGGGTGGGACTAAAAAGAAGGCTGAACATTCTGAAGGACGTGGCTCATGGAATGGCATATCTTCACCATCACTGCTCCCCGATCATTGTTCATTGCGATCTGAAACCTTCCAACGTTTTATTGGATGAAACGATGACAGCCCATGTTGGAGATTTCGGGATTTCACGCACTACTAGAAGGTGTTTTGTGGAACATTTTTTTAAAGACAAAGAATAAATTTTTTTTGTCTTAAAGGTCTCTTTTATTTTAGTTATTTTGTGTAAAAATTTAATATCAACAAAAATAAAAACAAAAAAACAATTTGAGACAAAAAAATTTAAGACAAAAGTATTTTAAGACAAAATTTTATATTTAAGACAAAATGAATTTGAGACAAAAATATTTTAAGACAAAACTTTATATTTAAGACAAAAGCAGTTTGAGACAAAAATATTTTAAGACAAAAGCAATTTGAAACAAAAATATTTTAAGACAAAATTTTAGATTTAAGACAAAAGCACTTTGAGACAAAAATATTTAAGACAAAACTTTATATTTAAGACAATGGCGACTTAAGACAATGACAATTAAGATGAAACCCATTTAAGATAGTTAGCAATTAACTACTACATGTGAAGGTGTTTTAATAGACATTTTTTTAAAGACAAAATAAATTTTTTGTCTTAAAGTCTCTTTTTATTTTAGTTAGTTTTATATTAAAATTTAATATCAACAAAATAAAATAAAACAAAAACAATTTGAGACAAAAAATTTAAGACAAAAGTATTTTAAGACAAAACTTTATATTTAAGACAAAACAGTTTGAGACAAAAACATTTTAAGAAAACTTTATATTTAAGACAAAAAGCATTTTGAGACAAAAAAAAAACTAAGACAAAAGCAATTTGAGACAAAAATTTATATTTAAGACAAAAGCACTTTGAGACAAAAATATTTAAGACAAAACTTTATATTTAAGACAATGGCGACTTAAGACAATGACAATTAAGATGAAACCCATTTAAGATAGTTAGCAATTAAGACAAAATCATTAGCATTCAGAAGTTTGCATTGAAATATCCATGAGTGGATAGTGGATAATTATATTTTTTATTTTTAAAAATAGATATTCAAACCACATGAAATTTGATCATGTCATGATATTTATTTCTTTTATATTATATTTTTCTTTTTTCATTAAAACCACATTCTAAAAATATAATAAAAAAATAGATAAAAAAATATTATTTTTTGGTTGGCCACTCATGGGGATTTGAACTTTGAATCTCATGTTTTAACATAATATAACTTCATAACAAAGTGATTGTCAATTGAGTTACATTCCATGAACTAAAATTGTTTATTTTTTTAAATATGTGCAAAAATTTAAACTAGCAATTGCACCAGATGTTGCAATGGAAACATTGTAAGGCATGAAATAGAGAAGAATCTTAACATATAAGAAATCATTGAATGAAAAAAATTAGTAAACAAAACACCATTCAATGAAGAAGGCTCATTAGGTACAAGGGATGAAAATTTCATTTTCAAATAGTAAATTGGCATTTGACATTCACATATGAAACATCAAATTATTCGAGAAATGTTATGGGCACAATAACATAAATAGATTGTTGGGGGTATAGAAATGATGCAATTGAGTGAGTTGTTGAGGAATTATTGCCTGATGAAGGAGAATGCAATGATCCTTGAGGGAGACAAGTTGTCAGCTTCATGAGTAGGGGTTGTTGTTAGCTTAAATTTTGTGAGTTGCCTTTTTTTTGGGTGTGCCACAACCTTGATCTTGCCGATAATTCATCAGCTGGATACTAATTGAATGCCTCCTCAGAGAGCTTATCTGCTAGTTGATTGAGCTCATGATAAATGTGGGTGAAGGATGACTATTCTAACTCCTGAATGCGCGGCCAAATTTGAGACATTAGGGATTGAAGCTACACATTTTATTTATAAAACTTGCATTAGCCCGGTCAACAACTATTTGAGATTCCCGTCTCTTGCAAACTCTTCAAATTACCACAAGCACTTTCCAACTAAAGAACAACAAACAATGATGATAACTCAACCTTTAAATTGGAACCAGGAGCCTGAGTATATCTGATATGAATGAATTGAAATGAATTTATATACAAAACACAGTGAAGAGATAGAATAATCAACATATAAGGAGAAACATACTTTTTTAATGAGATCACCTGGAGATTCTCTAATAATTTGAGTGGGATTTCCTTCAAAATTCCTGCAAGATATGTTTCCGGTCAGATGTACGAAAAAACACGAGACATTATAGCTACGTAACTTGATCTTGCACGAAAAATGAATTACTTCACCCAGAAAAATTTATTATGAATTCCATTTTCGTGTGATCTCAAGATGTGGGTAAAGTGCATTATATAAGAAAATAAAAATGTTCATGAAATTCCCATGAAAGTGAGTGCATCGATCGATTTTAAGTTTGTTGTTCCATGTTGGTCTCTCTACTGTAGAGTTGTGGGATAGTTGTATCATGTGACTAAACTATATTCAATAAATAATCTTGCACTTACCCTGATATTTGAGGAGTAGTGCATTTTTATGTGCAATTGTATGGTCTGCGATCTCCTAATTGTGAACTATGTATAACATATCTAATTGGATGTTAGCCAAAGTTTTCCATAGGTATAACATACCCAATTTTCACCCTCTGAGGGTTATCTTGCCCATGATCACAGACAACTTCTGATGACAACTATAATCAGGCCACTTGCAATGCTTCTTCTAGAGTTTAAAGGAAACACCTCCTTGAAGAAAAAATAAATAAATAAAACAAGAAAAAATGTTTTAACAATTTAGTTAGAAAACAACTAACAACCCTCTTGAGGTGGAAAATTCTAGCCCAATTGAAAGAAGCGAGAAAACTCAAGGTATTACAGAGATAAATCAGGACAATTGTGCAACTTTTTCAAGGATGCAACAAGAACTTTTTCTGTACATAATAAGAAATTATTTGCAAACAAGAAGATACCACAGTGGGCATGCACAAGAAGAAGAACCAAAGAAATCAAATTCAATAAAGGAAGCATAACCACCACTCCAAACTCGCTTCTCTAAAACACATACAACCACAATAAATCCCACTGAAGCTTACAAATTTATCAAGCCCTAATTAACTTACTAACAAATTCAACAAGCCAACATGCTACAATTTATTGAGTCGCCCCCAAATCAATTAGTAATTATTGCATGAATGTACATTTGTTTGTAATTTTATTTAAATTGAAATTATCTCAAGAGCGTATAGAATATATCCAAGAGTTTAAAAAATTGAAATTTTTCCTACCTCCACAAGGTATCATCACAACCAGATAGGTGACAACATACAAGTCTAAATCTTCTACCTCTAAGTCTCAATGGCACTTCAACATGTCAATAACATACTTGCAACAATGCTTAATGAGTTTTGTCTATTGGCTAAAGAGATGTACATCGATCCATCCAAAAATAAACATCTCAATCAATCCAACACCATAAATTGTGCTAAATAGTTCATCATGTTATTTAAAATATTACAATATGGTCTTATATTAGCTCACATATTCCTTGAATATTTGAAAGGAAAACTTCCTTAGCACAGTAGGCCAGAAATATTTGTACTCTAAAAGACAAAAAAAAGACAAAAAAAGACAACAAACTAAAATAGGAACTTTAACTCTAATCCAGACACTTCATTCTTAGCAACATGATATCTAATGAAGATGATACGTGGAAAAGAAGGCTTCATATATTGTCTATCACATGTCAAACCGAGTGAACAAATACATGCATAGAACACATAAGAAATAGGGTTCATAGATTGACTTGTATTATATGGTTTCAAACCCTTCTTGTCTCCTTCAAGGGGGTTTCTTGAGGTCTTCAAAAAGACTTCCTTTTGCTAACCAAATGGATTGTTTCTTTCACACATGTATGGAAACGTACTTTCCAAATCATATTGTAATATATTCATAAGGTGATATTATTGGTATTAACTACACCTTATTTGGAGACATCATTTTTATTGTAGGGGTTGGTACCTTTCAATTGGATGTGGTTGGTGATGTGAAGACTACTCAACCTCTAGTAAAGATTCATACTAACTCTAAAAAGCTTATGGATGCTTGTTTACAAAGGGAGACGCCTCTAAACTTAACTCATTGGATTCTTTGTTTGTTCATGCTAATTATTGTTCTCAACTTTCCTTCTCCAAGGGGTTGAGACTATTTGCTTCATTTATTTTACATGGCCCAGTGAAAGAAGAAGAATGGAGATTGTCTCCACATATTTTCCATTTCGCTAAGTTACAAATAAAAGGAGTCAAATTCTATAGCCAATAGACTAATAGCCTCTTGATACACCTTTAGTGAGCTATGCATAGCTCTCACCTATCACTGTAGCTCAATGAAATGACATCTAATAGCTCCAAGACACCATTATAAATGGACTAGTTGTGAAGTTGTTGTTAAATTATTGCCTCCAAATGTTCAATTATCATGAATTTTGGGGGAGGGGGATCTTTTGGTGTATTGAATGGGGCAAGGGGACATAACGGTAGCATGGATGGGTAGAAGTGAGAGGTTCGAGCATGGTTTACTGAGATCTATAATCCTAACATTAGAGAATGAGAAGGATCCTTAGGGCCTTATGGCATAGGGGCTAGGGGACCTATAAGTAAGGCAATGAGAGAAATTGATAGGGGAAACCCCAATAGTTTTGACAAGGGGATTAGGGGCCACATTATCACAACCCATATGCACTTAACCCCTAACCACTAAAATACCTATCCCTTTAACCCCAAAGCCACAATCCCTTAACCCCTACACCCATAACTCATAACAAATTAACCCCTTGATCCCTTAAACCCAAAGCCACTAACCCCTTAACCCCTAACCCCTAACTTAGAATCCTTGAACCCCATAAACCCTAATCCCATATCCTCTTAAACCCTGACCCTTAACCCATAACCCCTAACCCCTAAAATCATTAACCCCTAACCCCTTAACTCGCTGACACCTAAATACCATAACCCTTAGGCACTTAACCCCTAAATCCCCTGACATGTAAGCCCTTGATGGTTAATCTTTAACCCCTGAATCCCTTAACCACTAAGCCATTAACCTCTAACCCTTAAACCCCCTATACCTCAACCCCCTAACCTCTAAATCCCATAAGCCCTAACCCTTTACCCTTTATCCTTAACCCCTTGCTCCTAAACCCTTAAACCCCTTAACTCCTAGAACCCCTTATCCTTTCTCCCAAACCATAGGTGCTCCAACACTAATATTCTTGGGCATATTATGCTTTTTCCTGCTAACCACTCCAAATACAACCTCTAAGAACTAGTAGGGTCCAAGGAAAAGAGCTACAAGTTCCCCAAATCTGATCTACATTTTATGGACAATCACACTTCCCCCAAATTCCCTCCACATATTTTCCTTGGTGTATTGGAGTTTGAAAAATACATAGGATGCCACAAGTAATCCTAATCATAAGAATCAACTTTCCTAATGACTAGGAGGCCTTAATAATCAAACAACATCTTAACTTATGCCTAAAATTACTAAAATTTCCTATCCCAAATATGAAATTAGAAATTATACAAAATTATAGGGCAACAAGGAAACCAACTTCCTCTTCTATAAATCTCTAAGACCTTCTAGAGGACAAATATAAATTTTGAAATAAATTGTTGAAATTATGCTCTTGCATCAATAGCTACCAATGTATCCTTGTAGGCCACCCCCTTTAACAATAGTAATACCAATGTCCTTTACCTAGAAGGAACTCCTTACATAATTCTCTCTTAGATCCCCTTAACCCATTGCAATGATTGTCTTTGATGCCTACCTAGTTACAAGCACATTTTGAATCAATTTAGCATATTCCTGGTTGAGGATTTCGATAAGTATGTGATTTTGTTGACATCTTGTGACTGTCCCGTATGTGAATATATAAAACCATTTTTTTTGTACCAGTTTAAGGACTGATACCATCAGGTGTGTGCGCTAACATGGATGGAACGCTAACTACATGTTGTATATATTGTAATGTAAATGAATAATCTCTTTTGGAAAAGGCTCCACTCATGATGCCATTTCACAAATGCTTGCACTCACCAATTGTGGTCAGATTTTAAGGTGTCATGTTCTCGTAAGGGTAAACCTACCTATCCATCTCTTTAAATGCACACAACACACATGTTGGCTTGATCTTGTGCTTTTTGTGGGGAAAATGTTGTTGCATTGGGTTGACGCTGATTTGAAAGGTAGATTTATAAAGGTTCTACACTGTATGTATATAAAAAATATGTCGGGTTATCCATAAATTTCCTGAGAGAAACTCCCCAACACAACAAGTAGAATAATTTTTGCAGCCAAAGAGATTAATTGTTGCTAGTTGTTTTTCAGAACTAGTACAAACTATAGACAATCCAAAATGCCTCATTTTTGGACTATCAATATAGTATCCATTTAAATAGACATAGGCATAGGTTAATAATAGATACCTAACACAATCTCAATGAAATACTATGAGTAGAGAGAGCCACGGTTATATATCTAGTTTAGTCGAAAATGAATTGATATATTCCTCAATGTGGACTGCCAGCTTGTTTTCCACTTCTTCAATCAGGTCATGGTTGTCTTGGATGCCCTTGTGACAGTCTTAAACTACCAACTCCAATGCCATCAACTTTATCCCAGTGACCTCCATTTCTTTGTTCAGTTCTTTCAGGCTCTTCTTGTTTCTGATTTCTCTCTTCCAATTTATAAACACATACAAAAAAGCATTGACGGACCTCTTGCTTTAATGCAATGGATACAACGTAAATAATTCTCCATGGAAAAAAATTCTCAGTGTCCTGCAATGGCAACAATGTAAATACTTCTCCAATGGCTACAACGCAAATGCTCCCTTGTGTTTCCCTGATAGTCCCTAACACTTCCTAGCACATGTTGGCACACACTGGCACCTGGCACATCTTGGATGCATGTCACCCTGACACTATAACATGATTTATCACTGCCTATCATACCATGTTACTCCCTCCTCGAGACACCTAGAACTCGCTAACACTCCCTGTCACACGCTCTTATTCATTCATTTATGCATTTTGACCTAGTGTTATGTTATGTTTTCCTGGCACTCCCTAACGCTCCTTAGCACACATTGGCACGCCTTGGCACTTGGAACATCTTTGTATGCTTCCCTAGCACTCTAACATGCCTTGGCACTTCCTAGAATACCGTGTAACTCCCTTCTTATCATGCCTGGAACTGGTAGATACTTCATTTCAATGCATATGAAATTAGTGCTCCCTTGTGTTTCCCTGACACTTGGCCCTCACACTCCCTAGCATGTGTTCATGCCACACCCTGGCACCTGGCACATCTTGGAATGCCTATCATGCCTTGGAACTGCCTAGCATGTGTTAGTACTTCTAGGCATTCCCTGCCACACCTTGGTATTCCTTAGCTTTCATGCCATCATAGATAGCCTTACATTTTTTGCGACTTGGGAACCCAACCAAGTCATTGGAAAATAAATGTTGTGCCCAACCTAAAGTTTCCCTTTGTTTGAAACTACTTTTTCCAACCCTTTATGTAACCTTAGGCTTACCTCCTACAAGTCTTATTTTGGCCTTCTCCTAACACATTTTATCCTTGAGACACTTGGAATTCGTTGACACTACTTGGCACACACTCTTATTCGTTCATTTCCATGCATTTTGACCTAGTTCTCCCTTGCGATGTCCTAGAAATCCCTAATACTCCTCAACATCCATTGACACTTTCTGGCATGTGTTAGCATGCCTTTTCAATCCTTGGCACGCACCAACACTCCTTAGTTATCATGCCCTCACAATTACCCTTACTTTTTTTGGGACTTGGGAACCCAACCAAGTCTTGCCTTGACTATAACAACTTCACCAAGTTACAATTACTACTACTATATTGTGCCTTGTTCACCTAAGAAATGACTATATTCCCTAACCCATTTAACCCCCTAAACCCTAAACCTCTAAAACCTTAACCCCTAACCCCTTAAACCCTAATTCCTGACCCCTAACCCATTTAACCCCCTAAACTCCTAAAACCCTAACCCATTTAACCCCCAAAACCCTAACCCCTAAAATCCTTAACTGCTAAATTCCCTAATCCCCTAAACCTCTAAACGCCTAACCCATTTAACCCCCTAAACCTCTAACCTCTTAACCCCTAACCCCTAACCCCTAAAATCCTTAACTGCTAAATCCCCCAACCCACTAAACCTCTAGAACCATAAACCTATTTTAACCCATAAACCCTAAACCTCTAACCCTTAACCCTTAACCCCTTAAACCCTAATTCCCAACCCTTGACCCATTTAACCCCCTAAAACCCTAAAACCCTAAACCTATAAACCCCTAAACCACTAAACCACTAACACTTAAATCCCTAACCCCTTAACCCATAAACCCCTAAACCGTTAACACTTAACCCATTAACCCCTCACCCCTAACCCCTAAAATCCTTAACTGCTAAATCCCCTAAGCCCTAAGCCCTTGGAGAGGGTGTGCTCAAGCAGGATCATTCTAGAAAATGTATGTATTTCATCCATAAAAACAACAACCTAAACTGTGGTAGATGATCACTTCATAATAAATCCATACTTGTTTGACATATCGGGTTGAGAAGTTTACTCGTTGCCTCTCAATCAACTAGTTAGGTTATGTATGCTTGTAATTATAAATGGATCTTCCAACTAGCACAAGTTTTACTTGTAATTTATTAAATCCATTATAGGCAAACACCTTATTATGGAAGCATCTCTGGTTTAAATCTCTACCCCTCTAACCCCCCTTCAACCCACCAATAATATGTGGATGACACTCTTATTATGGGCTCTGCCTCAGTCAAAGAAGCCCTTTCCTTCCAAAATATTCTTGTTTATTTTGCCGATGCCTTTGGCACCTCCATCAATAAATCCAAATCAAAACTCTTCTTCCTCAATACCTCCTAGACCATTCAACTCAACATAGCTTGCATTATAGGCTTTCAGCTCAACTCCCTCCCCTCCAAGTACCTCAGAGTTCCCCTGACTGATAAACCCCTGGCCAAAGCCAACATGGAATCTTTGGTCACCAAATTGAAAACAAAAAATATTTCCAATTGGACTTTCAGGTCCTTAAATCTCCCGGGCAGATTAGTCTTGGTCCGCTCAGTCCTGCAAGCCATTCCTTAATACCAGTGATTATTGCTGCTCCCAAATCTATTTCAAACCAAATCAAAACCATTTAAAGAGACTTCTTATGGAAATACAAAGAGAACAAGGGAAAATGGGCCCTAGTAGCCTGGGGAAAAATCTGCAGACCTAAAAAAGATGGGGGGCTTGGTCTCAGAGACCCAGACTTGTTGGGAAAAGTTATGGGTGCCAAAACCTAGTGGAGATGGATCACCAGCCCCAACACCTCTTGGGTAGCACTCTGGAAGGAAAAATATGCCCCATCTCACAACCCGAAGTCTCTAATCAGGCTCTCTGGCAACCTCAAAGGTTCCTCAGTCCGGAACCAAGCTTGGGAGAAGAGAGGAATGGTCAAAAACCATTGCTTTTGGGAAGTTCAAAATGGCAAGACAACACTTTTTTGGTCCATCAAGCACAAAATCCCCGCATATTCTTCTCTCCAAACATATTTAAAAATAGCAAATCTTTTAGTCATTTAAAAATACTAAATTAAAAAAAAATCCCAATATCACAAAAATTCAATAACAAAACCTAATCAGAATAATAAAAACATTCACTCAGAAACACATTTATACTTTTAATAGATATATACATTGTTTAGTTTTCAAACTCAAAAAGTTTAACAGAAAATCCTAATCATAATAGTAAAAACATCAATATTAAAAATTATATATATTTTTATTTAATGTTAATATTACTTTTCTAACCAAAAAAATTAATATATAATACCACAAATAAACATAATACTTGTATCCTTCCAAATATTACATTTAGATTAGTTTGTTAAAATATGTTGCTTTGATGTGAGAGATAGCCTGAAATTCGCCACAGCTTTGATGTGAGGGACAGCCTGAATGTTGGAGGGCTAGAGTATGGAGTATAGTTTCACAGATCTGCGTCACTTTCTCGCCACTTCTTAGAGATCTGCCCTCCAATGTGCTCGTCACTCCCTTAGCCTATTAGAGGTCTCAACATCCATACCCATACTCCCCCTTTTCACTATTCTTGTAGAATCTCTCCCTCAGCCCCTTCCCCCAGCATAGGAGTTTTACGCTTCCATCTCAGATTTTTGGAACCCCATTAGTCCTTCATCTACCATTAAGGCTTTAATCCAAAATTGAATCTCCTTCAACAGCTTCCCTCGTAATTCGGATCTGAATATATCTTCTGCTCTTGAAAAGGACTAGTAGCACTCCGCTGCAAACTCCACTATGTATCCATCCAAGGTAGATTCCACCCAGAAATCTGCAGCTCGGGTCAAATCAATATCTAACCGATGAAGGGCCACCAGGTCTCCGTGCACCCACTTGCGACTAACTTTCTGCGACTTTCTTTTGGTTGCCTTGGTCTGTAGCCTTCGCAACAAGTTATAGAGTTCTTCTGGGAACTTTCCCCAAAAGATCTCGTAAATGTCACTGGTGGATTCAGAGAATAGAACCAGGTTCCTAACCATTTTCTCCCTTTGCAAGTAAATCTCTCCACCAATATATATAATGGTTGTTGTTGTAATTCCAGTGACTGTTCTCACTGGATTCATCAAGTGACCATACATGAATGATGGTTGAGTTTAATATTTTCCAGAGGACCAATGAACCTCTAGTGATTAGAAATGTTTTCTAGGAATGTATTATTGAATAGCTTGGTCAAAGCAAGAGGTTGATGATGTTATGGTGTGTGTCCAGAGTAAGGGATTTCATTTTGATTGAGTTTTTAATATCTATGCCTCTGAAGTGTGATGCTTGGAGTTTTTTTACCTGCCCACCCCTAGTTCCCGATCCATCATCATCAAAAACTACTAGCTACAATTTCCCTTTTAATTCTATACCAATATTTTGAGTTTCAAGTTTCCCTACTTCTTGAATCTTGTCATTGATAGCTTGCATATCATTAAGCCCACATTACAGTGCCTTTTGAGAAGGCTTTCCTCCTTGTGAAACTCAACAATATTATATCACTTTTATATCCTTCCTAAAGCAATTCGTTCTCAGATTCCACCTGCTATATTTTATCATTTTTGTGCACTCTAATCTAACTGAGCCATCACAAAGTTCCTTAATTCTCTCATTAAAAATGCCTAATTAATCATGAAATTAAACAAATATGGATATGAGAGGGAAACCTCTAAACCCCTAACCCATTTAACCCCCTAAACCTTAAACCTCTAACCCCTTAAACCATAATTCACAACCCCTAACCCATTTAACCCATAAACTCCTAACCCATTTAACCCCATAAACCCTAACCCCATAAACCCCTAACCCCTAAAATCCTTAACTGCTATATCCCCTAACCCCCTAAACCTCTAAACCCCTAACCCATTTAACCCCCTAAACCCCTAACCCCTTAAACCCTAATTCCCAACCCCTAACAAATTCAACACCCTAAACCCCTAAAAACCTAACCCATTTAACCCCCTAAACCCTAACCCCATTAACCCCTAACCCTTTAAAATCCTCAACTGCTAAATCCCCTAACCCCCTAAACCTCTAAACCGGCCCTAACCCCCTAAACCTCTAAACCGGCCCTAACCCATTTAACCCCCTAATCCCTAAACCTCTAACCCCTTAAACCCTAATTCCCAACCCCTAACCCATTTAACCCTCTAAACCTCTAACCCCTTAAACCCTAATTCCCAACCCCTAACCCATTTAACCCCCTATACCCCTAAAACCCTAACACATCTAACCCCCTAAACCCTAACCCCATCAACTCCTAACAAGCCTTAACCCCTAAAATCCTTAACTGCTAACTCAGTTAAGGATCATCGAGTTAACTGATCAATCAACCAGAAATAGATCATGCATGCAAGGAATTCGAATTGCTTAAGTGTGGTGGAGATTCCAAGCCAATGTAACATTAGTTGTAGACTAGTCTTGAGTGTACAGGTGTTGCATGCAATCAGAGATCAATCCTTGGGAATTACACAATCAATTTGGAGGAAATTCCTAAAAAATAGGGGCCAATTTCCTTAGGATTTGCGCAAGGAAAGAAGAGCTTAGGTGGAGGCATGAATTGATTAAGTCTAGGTCATAACTTCTCGTTAAACAGAGAGAACAATTATTATTTTGCAAGTTGAGCTAAGAGCAAGATAGAAATTGTAATATATTCTCTATTTATTTGATTAATGTGAGCAAGCTTAAGGGGTTTTTATGAGTTGGTTTCCCCTAGATAAATCTGTGTACTTGTGTATGTGATTGATGCATGTTTGCGAATGTTGTTCTAAATTGTGAATTAATTTATGTAGAGTAGTAGAGTAGAATTGTGTCTCTTGATTTAGATTAAATTTCTTGAGCAGTTGAGGAAGACGAAAATAGACTGGGACAACTGAGGGCACATCCACTTCTAGGTCAAATTCTAAAGTCCATTGAGTTATGTATGTGTTTCCCAACCCCATGGAATAGGTCTATTGTGAAAAATCAAATCTCTCACTTTTTTTTTCCCCAAACAAGAAGGCATAGAGTCCTCAAACACAAAAATAATGAAAGAGATGAACTTGAACCACAACCTTCCAATTCTTCACTCTCCACAAGTCCGTTGATATTAGAATTGGCCATGGTCCAATAAATTGCCCTACTAAACCATGTTCCACCAAAGCAAAGGCTTTAAGATAGAAATCGCATGGGGTGATTCAACATAGGGGTATCATGAGTTTTCTCAACAAAACATAACGTAATGGATTTAAGCATAGAGAAAGTTTGAAGAGAAGAAGCAAGGACCTTGAAGGCTATTGCCTTAAAAGAGAGGGATGCAAGAAGAATTCACACTCCCTTCCCTCTTAGATATTTCTCTAAAAAAGATGAATCAACAAGAAAAAAAGTCATGGGTAAAAGAGGAAATGAACTATGGTTAAAAAATAACATGTTCATAAATATAAAATTGTAATATATTAAAATTAAATTAAGCATCTCATCTATAATTCTCTATAATTACTTATAACAACATTTAAATTTTTTAATAAAACAAATAAAAAACAATATCATAAATAAATTAACATATATGTACACTAATTTAAAAGCTTTTAAATTATAGTTTTCCTTGATTTTATGTTAATGAGTTTTAAAACGAAAATAAAAATGAATCTATACATAAATCAAAGAAATAGATTGTACATGAATCTTCACAAGAAATTCATACCCAAACTTAGGGCCCGTTAAATAAATAGAAAAAAATAACAAAATATGTAAAGGGCTCGAAAATAAAAACTGGCGAGAATGACCTTTATTTCGTCTGTTTGAGCATGTGGGGTTTCTTGGCGGAAGGTGCTAGAGCATTTGGGTTTTCTTGGAGAAAGAGCAACGGGCATTGCAACAGTTCAGAGTTATCGATCTGAGTTTTGGGCAGCAACCATTCTAAATACAGTTGTTTGAGCTCTCTTAGTTAGAGTTGTAAAGATGTTGGAAGCAGCTCGGAAGGATGAAAATAGTAGGCTTTGAAAAAGAACGTGGGTCATCCCCAATTAGCCAGAGATTGCACATTTACACTTCTCAGCTCTCCTATCTCTCATACCTAGTAAGTCTCCATACACATCCTAATGCTCTTCCTGCCGGTCTTTATGACATTAAGTGAAGTAAACCTCAGCATGATCATGTCTGAAAATTTCGTTGCCTATATTTTATCCTAAAATTTTCAGGATGTGGACAGCTCCTTTGTTTGGATCAGGGCTCTGTTTTGTTTTGATGGATGTGTTTGTTAGTTATTCAGATTTGATTTTTTCCTCTAATGTTTTTTTTTTCCTAAAAAAAAAAGCTTGATTTTATTACTGCAGATGAGTACAAAATTACAAAAGGAAGCACATAATCTATGATCAATCAGCCAAACCAGAAGATTTGTAGACAACCCATAGGGTAACAGTCTAAAAACAAAACATTTGTAAGAAAATCTCTGTAAAAGCCAGATCCGGCTTCTACCACTGACTAATCTGAAAACAAAAGGTTTATTAAATATCAATCCCACTGCTATCTATGATATGCTATCAGTCAAACACAGTCCAAAAACCTGCCATGATAAGTAGTTGCAAACGTTCACTGAGGTTTCCAATTGAATAGCATCCGAGGCAAAAAGAACTCTGCCCAGTCAAACGATGAGCCAGTCAAAACACAAGATAAACCACAAGATTGCCAACAGAGAAAGAGAGAGCCTAATCCACAGTAGAAGAACAAACAAAATCGATCCACCACCCAGGGGAACCGCTAATATCCATGTCTGAAGGAAGACCCAACCCTCGACAGCCAGCACAAACTAAGAAAAAACACCCAAACAATAGATTCATAGCCTCCATCAAATATTCTGTTATACAAATAATACACCAACACCACCAGGAGAGAGACAACTTAAGGAATTGGTGATTACCAGACCAAAGAAAACAGAGCAGCTCAGTCCAAACCCTTTTACAATTTTTAACTAAAATCCAAGTTTTATGAGTTTTGTTGTGGTGCATTTTTCTCTTATGGCTGAGAGATTTTAATATCATGTGAACTTTGTAGTACTTTATCTTTCTCAATTTTATTTTGCATAATGCATTTCGAGGGGGATTGTCATTTTAGATTGTAATTGATCTGAGTTTTTTATTGGTTGTGCAGGAAAATCCTGTGATATTCAGTATGGAAATGGTGCAATCTATGGATATTTGTCTGAAGATGATGTCACAGTAGGGTACTTTGTCTAACATCCTTACTAGCTAAGTTTGATGGTCTCCTTGGGCTTGGATTTCAAGAAGTTGCAGTTGACAAAGTTGTTCCAGTTCAGTGAGGATCTTCTTTGAGTGCAATCATGAACTAGCTTAGGTTCACCTTCTAAAATGTGTACTTTTTTTTTTCTTTTGCCTGGAATTTTTTTAAATAATGAAGGAAACTTTCATTAATATACAGTAAGATTTTAGAAAGATTTACAGTGGGGATTTTAAAGTTTTTAACTATCTTGCTTTTAGAGTACTCTTGATTGCTGCTAGATGTAGAAATATGTCGTTGTGATCTTGGTTTACCCCTGGAAGCAGGACCACAACTCATGCTGCTAATGTCTTTGTTCTTAATCCCAACCTTTTCTTTGGCATTGTTTGCCTTTCGTACTGCCGCCTTCTCTTCACCATTAGCAATGATCTCTGATGCAACATTGTCTTCGGTAATTTCACTGTTAGTTGTAACTTCATATTTCAAATCTTGATGCCCAGCACCCATTTGACTATCATTATGAACTGCTGATATTTTATCACAAGCGATATCGACACTTTTCCCACAACTTTCTCCATTTGGAGATGGATTTTCCACGGTATTGGACACTGTTACTTCCAATCCATTACAAACAGGTTTTGTTGAAGAGTTCTAGACTCTAGCATGGTTCATGGTTTCTGTTTTAGAGCTTGCATTACTTGAATGCTTCGATTTTATGGGCTTTGTAGTTGATATATTTGTAGAGCTTGCCTCCTTTTGTGCCTTTCTAGAAGGAGGGTTGTTAATAATAGCCACTGGAACCTGCACATTTTTCTCTCTGGAGTTGGCATGCTTCTCTGCAAAACAACTGTTCTTGATCACTGGCCCAGAAACCTTATGGGCTCGTGCAGAGCTATTGTCCGAATCTACCCCAGAATTGGAACTCTTCCTTCCAATCTTTGGTGCTGAAATCTACAACAATAATTGAAAAAATTATTAGACAATAAAGATACAAATATGAGACGCAAAAAGATATCGAGTCAATGACCATGTTCATCTCAGAGGATTATAATTTGCACAAGATTTCCAAGCAGGGGGTATTTAAAACAGGTGCCTATACATATTGAGAACCAACAACTGCCATGGAAAATTTTGATGTTAAAGAAATATGAGAAGCACTTATTTAAAAACGACCAACAGATGTTTGGAACTCCAAGTGTTCCTTTCCAGTACTCTTCACCTTTTTTGACTCAGTTTTTGGTGGTACTCCTTCCTGATAGAAGGTAGGCATAGGTGTGGCTTTAAAATTAAGGCTCTTACGCAATTTCTTGATTTCAAACTCCATTTCTTCCTGGGTAAGCAATAAAATAAAGCTAAAAGATGTTACCAGCCAACCAAAAATCATGAGAAAAATCTAGTCCTTTCAGCTTCACAATGTAGAAATGAAATAATCTTGAAATAAAACAAAGAACAATATTCGACTAGACTACTACTCTCTATAATATCTGTGTAAAGAAGAAATTGATTGAGTTAAACCTTGCTTATGCATCTTACAAAGAGAATCACATATTGACCAGAAGCTATATCTAGAACTCATAAAATCAAACGTGAGGCAAACCTGCGTCTTTGCTTGAATTTGATTCATCTCGGCTTCCTTGGCACTCTTATTTTCTTCCAATTTCATATAGAACTAGAGTAAATCAAAAGAGTTAAATCAAACACTTTGCAGAAGACATCATCAATTATCTAGCTATGGAGTAATATATAAAATGAACAGTAGCAGCCGATGGGACATACTATATAACTGGTGAAAGATAGCAGTTTAAGGTGTGAAATTTCAACGAGTAGATAGATGAAAGGCAGCCCTTTATCTAGCCTATTTATTTGTTCCATTTTCAAAATGATACATCAACAATGCTCAAAGACCGTCAAAAGCAAAACACTCCAAGAATGATTTCTCAATTAAGGCATGTGCTACAGGAAACATATGCCAGAAATGCCTGAAACACCGTTGTTCATTTCAGAGTCTGAAACAGAGAGGTTATGCCCCTGAAATGCCTCAACGCTGTATCAGATTCCAGAGATGACATATCAAATTTCAGTGTCGTTTCAGGCACTCATGCTAAACGTTTCACGATTTCAGATGACAGAAACCTGTCAACCAAAAACCCGCACTTCGACGCGCTAAAATAGCGAAAAACATTATAGAAACTCAAGAAAAAAACATAAGGAAGCACAACCACCCTAACTGTAAAGGGGCCATCGTAACTTAAAATTAAAGTCATGGGCCTACCTTTAGCACACGGACACTCAAATACAATTTGAATGTTATTCGTTGTGGAGAGAAGTTGGCATCGGGCAGTTCTGTGCTTGAGGGTTTGTGACTATTTGAGGCACTGTTGGAGTAGAAATTGATGTTTCATAATGGTTTGGGGTTCCTGTGGAGTCTTCCATTTTCATTCGTGAATTTTGCTAGTGTGATACTCATTTCAAAAGCTGCAGATGTCTATGTTACCAGGAAAGGTGGGTTCGGTACGTCATGGGTTCATCGGGGTATATATATATATATATATATATATATATATATATAACCTTATAATATATTGGCCACCTAAAGATAAAGTGTTCCTTGGTCTGCACTTTATGTGATATGGAAAATCTTGCAAATCTGTTTCACTCGCAACTGGTGTGAGCATGCTTGAAGCTGTGCAAGAGGAAAATAAAACCCGTGTAACAAATGAAATTGAAGGTAGTTTGGCTCAATCAAAGATTTGGAACTTAAAAGTGGTTGAATCTGCAAACAAGCTTCATTGTTATCATAAATATTAAATATCCATCCCAAAAGAAGACCCACGAGCCACCTTTCAAAGACAGAATATGATAAAACACTATTAATCACTATTTTCATATCCATTAATATTTGATAGAAGTTAGAACTGCTGCCTGCACTAAGCACAGTTTTCAATTTAGATTATGTGAACTAACAGCAAACTTGTTGGCATAATTGACCATGTATTTAGACTTCAAAACCATTTCTAGAATCCAATCTCACAGAAAATGAAGGTCCAAATTTCATTTAATACAATCTAGTCTTTACAGATCTGAAAATGAAGTATTCAAATCTAGACTTCTGTGTATTTGAAAAACTGTATAGACCTCTGCAGGGGGCAAACATCTTTGTAATTTTTGGTTTACATTATGGAAGGTAGAGAAAAGGTTGGAGTTGAGTCTGCATACCTGCACACACCAGCGCAAACTATATTCCACTACAAAGGAACCCTAACATTCCCTATTTTGGGGTTCCACACACTTGTTTTCGGGGTTCGGCGCATCCAATTAGACAAAAGAACCCAAATTTTGGTTGCGAATAACCTGGTGCTTACTCATAGAACCTGCTTCTTTTAGGTGCATTTTAGAAGAACCCGAACTCGGTACTTGGGACGAGAACCCATGACAAGTTCGAGAACCCCACCCCCAGGTTCACAAACTTGTGCAAGTAGATTTATGTTTACATTGTGCAACTTTAAATAAGTATGATCCTAGTTAGTACCAATGATGATCTACATTGATAACTTTCTTTTAGTATTCTAATTGATGAATGATAATCTAAATTTTTTATGTTTTATGGAATATTTTTACTAGGGCATGTGTATTGTATTTGTTTTCCCACCATATCATATCCTTCCTTTTATGAAACTTTGCCATATCCATCTCCACACAAGGCAAGATTTTTCATTTTACTCGAGCATCCTACCCCACTTAAGAAGCTTAGTCACCGTGCTACACCTATGTTACCTTGCTAGTTGGGCATGTCCATCAAATGCTTGTATCATCCACAAACTATGTGTAAATTTTGTAGATGTTCTATGCTTGATGTAACTTTAATTTTTATCCCAATAACAGTCAGCAATCACATAGACAAGAAAGTAAAATGTTGATAGAACATACTAGTAGATCGATAGAAGACAAGCCAAAATATATGTGTGTTCGTGCGTTAAGGCGGTCAACAAGATGCTTCAACCAGCAAAGTCTCAATATGGTCAGCCAACCAGAAGTGTCACACAACCCTCTAGGACAGCCAGATCTATCAACCCTAAAGGTCAACGAAAGTCAACGCTATCAGTCAAAGGTCAATGCAAACAACAGCAACATCAAGGTCAACGCAGCAAAGTCAAAGTCAACGTACAACCTCAATAATTGTGCCAAAAAATGTGGATTGAGGAAATCGAAAGAATGGGAGAGTTTCAAGTCAATTTGACCTTGCGTTGACCAAAGTCAACACTGGTCAACGCTGCGGTAGAAACCCTAGGCCGAAAACAGATTTTCTCCTAGTTGCAATTTCCCACGTGTGAAGAGAAGAGCCTCCAAGGTGATCGAACCAATCAGATGAGGAGAGAGAAATGCATGAGGATGTGAAGTGTGAAGATGTCCTCCAACGTTGACCAATTTATATCCCTCGATGAGGGTGTGTGACACAACTTCTGGGGCTTCAAACCTTCAGGCCAACCTGCACATATTTTGAATAAATTCAAAATAAATGTTCCTCTAATCAGATCAAGATGTTATTTAGATCGATCTTGCACCTCTCCGAAAGAGGAGTCCAATAAAAATATTGGCATATTCATATGAGCATCACAACATGGAGTTTGGACCTAGTTGTCCAAAATTAACACTATGCCTACTCAACATATCCTGACCTAACACAAGCTAGGCACCTTAGAGTGCGAAGAATGTTTAGTACTCATTTCCACTATAGGCAATGCCCCTCCATCACCACCCAACCATAGGTGATGTTCAACCATCACCTCCTTGGAGCCAGTTACACTTGAACAACTCATTTCCCAATGTAATTACACTTAATAGTCCCTAAAGCTGATGTCCCTAGGAGAGACAAGTATTCTCATACCTTTAGAGCACTCATCAACATTGTTGCCTTAGCCCAAATAACACACTATTCACCACATTGCTAGATTGTGTCATCTTCCACCAAAGCATGCATTGCAACGTCTTGTAGGTCTTATGCCCCTCTATAGGTACAGTTCCTTGGTCCTCATAGCCAACACTCGACTAGTATACCTTCCTAATCATCTTGCAACATCCACCCACAAGTTGGTCACCAAGGCTACTTAAAACATATAGACTCGCCATACAACCTTCACCAAGTTCACCCAGCTCACCATCCATCATGTCACTGTTGGTGGCACCTCAACTTGTGTAGGGATTTGACCTCATGCTAAAATCCCTTACAGAATCCATCCCTGGTTTCCATATCCATTTTGGTGCCACTTATATGCATAACACTTTTAAATTAAGTATGACTAAAACCATACTGAAATCTTATCACATAAGTCCCATCTTGTTAGCTTGATACTGTAATCTGGGTAAAGTTTACATTTAGATTTCTTCCCCAGCCTTGGTGGCCCTAGCAAACGAAACTACTGAACCCACATTAATATAAATAACACAAAAACATATTCACACTTCTTCTTTGAGCCTCTAATCAAGTTCATAAACAATATGCAACAAACACTTAAACAGGTGCTTGGGATTGGAATTTATGATATCACGCTAGTATACCACAGACAAAATCCCAAAGTAATAGCCACATATTTTTGAACAGAGGGTAATACAAGGGTACTGGTCTAAATCAAAAGCATTGAAGTGTATACTGAAGATTAAACTGATAGTGGTTTCTAAATTTTTAACTTACAATGCACCCTAACACAGGGTAAAATGTCATATTCAAATCATAAAATGCATCTTCACATAGAACAAAATGGAATGAAGAAAAAGTTATTTACTTATTTTCTCTTCTCTGCTCTTTTGTCACTTTTAAAGCTGAATGTTGCCTCGTTGCCTTGTTCTCTAACCTACTTTCATTGATAAATCTACGGGACCTAAATACTAACAAATTTTGGTTATAATAATTATATATGATATGGGCAAAGTGCGAATAAATGGAACTATTTCAATGGATGAAGAGTGTAGCATGGATTTACTAGAAAACTGGTAACATGACTATCCCATAACCTATGTTTTACCAAACTTTTGGCAAAGCAGTACATTATACATATCAAAAGCAAATCAATCATTCTGAAATAAAACTATAGTGGCTTCTCCCCAACAAGCAACATATTTAAAAATGATATCATTCTTTGAAGAATTACCCTGCAGAAGTTGAAGTGTATGTTTCTCCTTCCATTTTTTATTCAACATGTTTGTTCTCAATTTGCTTCGTTGGATTTTTTGTACTCTCTTTATGATGCCTACCATTCATAAAAACCAGAATTGATTAAACTTTTGAAAAATATGGTTCAAGATGTTGTGCAAAAGTGTATAGCTTTCTTCGCAAATATGAAGAGCCCGAAGCTTTCATTCAAGGCACAAAACTATATTTATCAAAGTCATGCATAACATTTGACAGATCCACACTGAAGAACACCTGCCTGAAAGCCTAAGAAAGCTTTACCTAATATTCTCTTTATGAACTCCCCTCAAGTCAAGAGTCTTTGGCACGCCATTCATAGAAACCTGTAGAAACAAATTAATGTCATCATAAAGAAAACTCCTTGTGTCATTAAGAGATTAATTACAACCCTGTCATTACCATAAATTCCTTAATATTAAATTTTAGCATAAACCTGCCTATGCTAGCCAATAATAATATCTTTGGTGTAAAATCAATTGATTGTCTCTGTCAATCTCAAGGGACATTATTCCACTGAATATTTATGCAATAGACATATACCTGTGCTTTTGAAGAAATCAATGCTGTTGAACCATTTCTAAGAGGTTTTGAAGGTTGTTTCCTATTTGCAGAGCTCTGTCTAGTGGAAGTTCCTTTGTCTGCTACTAAACTCACTGACTTGTTTAAAGACATAGAAAGAGAGGTTTTACTCTTGGCTGTCTCTCCACTACTCGCCTCCTTCCTTATTGCGAGACCATTCTCCAATTTTCTTAAAGCCTTTAGAAGCCCATTGGCAGGTTTTTTAGGCTCAGAAGAAACCAAAGGCTTTGATGCCCTAGATGTAGCATTCGATGATGATTTTGTTGAAATTGATGATTTGCTGCGATTTGCTTGAGCTATCTTCTCTTTTGAAGAAGCAATATTCTGAAATTGGTTCGAACGAACATAAAATAATTCCAATTATAACAGTGTGAAGGACTAGACTATCACCTATGCCATAGCAATAGAATCAAAATCAGAAATCTCACCTTATGACTAGGTTTTCTCCTTTGATCTTGCTTTTGGGAATCTGATAGGGCATGGTTAGATGTCACTTCCTCCTCTGCTTCTTCCATGCTCGTTTCCACAGCCAGTGGTTCTTCAGGGCTATACCCATGTTCTAGTTCTTGTTTGAATGGCACTGGTTTTTCAAGTTCTTCCAAATCCAAATCTTCTAAATCTGCGTCGTTTTCAACTGTACAGTGTTGTTTTCCATTCTCTTCTTTCATCTTGTTGCTAGAAGAAATGACCTCTGTAGCCATCTCATCTTGTTGAACATTATCCAACATTGAAGGTAAATGATGGTTTGCCTCCTCTGTTTCACCTATATACATGCTGACAGTCCCTTCCTCTGTATCTGAATTGTGAGGTGTATTGTCATATTCTATTGACTGAGTATAAGGATTCTCTTCAGTTTCCAAACTATTCTGTTCAGCAGCATCTTGCAGAACCCTTGAGTCTTCATGACTATGACCTTCACTAAAAAGCACATCATTCTCTGTCTCTGATTGGACTTCATTTTTAGTATCTGCATGGGCTTCCAGCTGAGCCTGCTGTTCTAAAGCCTTTCGAGCTGCTATTTTTCTGAAATGCACTTGGAAATAAGCTTTCTTTTGAATAACTGAGCCTGGAGTGGAGAATCTCTCCACCTCTTCCAGTTTTAGGAGGTTTTCTTTTGTTAGCACCACCCTTAGGGAGCTTTTCTATCTTTAGAAAAGAGCATGTGTTAATTAGGATACCAAGTTTGGACAAGGGTGCTTTTCCCTAGTAGGTTTCTCATGCAGCCTGGCCACTAATCCCTAGCCAAAATTATATTATTTTTTTAAATTTTGGTGCTCACAGAGACTATTTGTGTATTCTACTAGCCTTCATTCATAAAATATAGGTGTGAGTGATTTATGCATTCCAGTTTTGAGCTATAACTACTTATTTTGTTTTCAGATTTAATGAGAAGAAAATTGCAGGTTTAGAGTTCAATACTGTGTATTTCCTGTTCATATTTCCAACATTTCTTGCTTGTATATTAGCATATTTCAGATGAGCAGGTTTGTTAAGCTCCGTAGAGTTTAGGTAAAATTTTCTTACTGCAGAATTTGTTTACCATGGTCTGAAAATTTAACATTCGTCGTATGATCGATTAGATTGTGAATGTTTTTTTTATTTATTTATTTTCTTAAATTTAATTCTCCTTTTTCCCTTTATAATTATTTATTTTTAAAATTTTATTAATTAACTTAGTAATTTATAGTTATTAATTAATATTTTTTTATTTAAACCATAGGAATTGTTTTTTTTTTTTTAACTGGTGGAATAGGTAACTTGTCAGAGTGACCTGGGTTCAACTTCAAACTGACTGCCTGCCAGCCTAGCCTACCACTATAAGTTTATAACCCAAGAGTATGTCCAACAGCCCAAAATCCAGATATACTTATTGTTATTAGTATGCTTATTGTTGAACTGTAGAGGCCATTTAAAGCTAAATGTCAGGCATACTGTTAATGTTTCATTGGATGTCTTACCTTAGGGCAGGTTGTTAATGTGATGGCAGGTTGATCAAATTGGTTTTCAATTATAACCTTAAAGATCAAATGTATTTGTCTTTTCTGTTTTAAAAGGACCTTGGAAAGGAGAAAATGCAGGTATCTGATACTACTTTTAATCTGTCTCTAATCATGATAATAAATTTATTTTGCAGAACAAAGATTGGAATCTTCTTGATGTTTCCTTCTATAATTTTATGGGTAAATTTTCAACCTGAAGAACACAATTGGTTGCTGTGGTCGGTTAACTATTTTTGGCATCACGTGAAGGTTGAAAAGAATTACACATAAAAGAAACACGTCTATAGAATAATGATGAAGAACAAATCAAGGAAATCTTCCACAAGATTTTGGTAACAGTGAACAAATATGCCCTAGTTCTAATAGGAGGCACAAAAAATCTTGTCATGATCTTGAAATGAAGGAAAGAAAAGTTGCAGAATTGATCACTTCTTCTGCTCGAAAGCATAGAATTGGTAAGAGGAGTTGTTGCCTATAGTCAGTTTAGACATTTGAATTTTTGGGAATAAAATATATTTAAAGACCAAAGTGATGAAGAAAGTTAATAAGAAACATGCTCTACTCTAAACTTGTTTCAAAGAGGATTTGATTGGGAAATTTCCATTTAAATTTGATTGTGCAATATATTGGTTAAGTTGTCAATTGGATTTTTCTTATTTCTAGCTAGAAGTTAAAGATGCTATATTGACAGATGATAATTTTTTTAGCTTTTTGAATTATTTTCTCATTTAGTGCACTACATTTCATTTTCTTATATATTGCATTGCGAGCCACAAATAGTTAGACTAATGGTCCTGATCTGTTCCAGTTCATGTTTCTACCAGTCTTGTTTCTCCCAATCATCAAAATATTGGAGGGAACAGTGCCACAGCTGTAAATGCCAATACAGAGTTGGGTGATGATGTTTGTAAGGATCTGAGATTAGCATTTTCTACCATTGATGGCCCATGCATTGAACGAAAGGTAATCTTGTTTGATTCTACTCCATTTTGAAAGCATATACTTGTTTGGTTGGTAAAGAGCGAATTTTGTTCAACACCAAATCTTATAATTTTGTTAGAGTTCTAAAGCAACCAGTGTGAAATTAGTATATCTGGGTAGTAATAATGGAAAACTATCTATGTTTCCTTTCTTTTGGAAAAAAGAGAAGCATTGTACCTTTAAAAAATAATACATAGCTTTCTTTGGCTTATGAGACGGAATGAGGAGATCAAAACATTTTCGCTCAATTATTGACAGGGGCCAGCTCTATCACTGTTTTTTAACAGAAGAATCTGCATTAGTTATTTTGTTCAAAAATTGGGCCAATGACTTAACACACCAAATTTTACTTCTAGAGACACTAATTGATGCCGAGGAATCACAACTATAATTCTAGACAGCAGATGCCAACTGTTTAGAAAGTTAACTCAACTGAAGATAAAACAATAAATGCATGTCCACAAGTCTGTGGACTACCAACAAATAGCAAGGTTATTGTACAAATCAATGTCGAGACCTGGTTCGAGATCTACTGAGTAGGTATGGATGAGGTTAGGTACAAGTCATGGGTGATATTTATGGCTTGGAAAAATCCTTCATAGCATGACAACTTAGTCAAAGGACTACGATAAGTTATTGTAAGATGCATTTCAAAAGCAAAAGGTAAAGACATATAAGGAAAGAAGACTGCTTCAATTGGACATTATAAACGAGACATAATGGGATATCAATCAATGCGGTTGCTTTGATCACCTATTTTGCTAGTGTGACTCTGGGGATTTTTTCCTGCTAGGTTCAAGATCCTCTTTAATAGCGGATGGAGTTTTTACTCAAAGAAACGTTGTAACTTCAAATCATCAATCACCTTTTGTTACCACTCAAATTGTATGTTAGAATCATGAAAGCTCCAATCCACACTGTACAATCCAAGGGCTTAAAATAAGGGCTTAACATATGGTGTAATTGCTAGTTTTATTAAGTTAAAAATAAGGGCTTGCATGATTATATATTTTACAAGGATTATGCCATTATGTGTTGAACATTTTTTAAAAATCAATGCCTATTATACAATTTCAAGGATTGCCATAACTCCTCACATAATTCTTTAAAGGGTGCTAGCTCATTGGAAGAGCACCTGCCATGCAGGAGGTTGGTGGTTCGATTCCACTGTACCCTAACATGAATTATTCAATGAAATTGTTGATTTTTTAAATTAAATTTTTTATATTGATTTATTTTAATGGTGAGATATTTTTCTGGATTCATTGTTTTATATTGTCTCTACGGAGACAATAGATAAGATTAAAGACATTGTCTCCATAAAGACAATATGTCTATTGTCTTTAATTCCAACTATTGTCTTTGGAGAGACAAAAATGAAATTGTCTCAAGTTAAGACAATTTACCCAGAAATTGTCTTAAAACCCCCCTTTGTGTTGTAGTGCAACTATTGTCTCTGGAGAGACAAAAATGAAATTGTCTCTGGAGAGACAAAAATGATTGTGTTATATATTGTCTTTATAGAGACAATATTTTAAGACGATTTAATTTGAGACACCCACTTAAAGACAATATTTAAGACAATACACAAGTTTTCTTTTGTCTCAAATTAAGACAATTTACCCAAAAATGGTCTTAAATATTGTCTTAAAACCCCCCTTTATGTTGTAGTGTAATGAATGTTATATGTGTCATATGATATTCTAATTTAAATTTTTTCTTTCCTTGTAATTACAAACCATTATCTAGTTTCATTGTCATTTGTTTTAATGGACCTTACATGTAGAAAAATTCTATTTGAGCTTGTGCATGCATGTGTGCTAGATATATTTAAATTTATACTTTTACATGTAGAAGTTAAATTATATTTGAGCTTGTGCATGCATTTGGGTTAGATATATTTTAATTTATACTTTTACTTTGGCTACATTATAATTGTTATGATATCTTCAAAAAAAATTCTCTCAACAATACATTTTATGTAAAATTTGCCTTCTTTTGATTTTGATCCATGACTTTCATAAAACCATAGTTTCGATATTGTGGTTAGAGAGGGAATGGAAGGCTCAAGCCTTTCCTTTAATTTCACTAAGAAATAACTTAGCACAATCCAATTTTGATAGCAGTAGTCTCATATATTTCTAAACGATATTTGAAACTACATTTCTAAACTACATTTGATTTATAATTTACATTTGATAGTTTTATACCCAACACTTGAGTGATATAAAGGTGATTCTTGTTCATACTATGAAGTGTTCTATCATGGTGGATGTCACCATGTGTTGATTGTAGGACATGATGGGTTAAATAGTGGAGTATCTGATTTTTTTTTTACGAGATAACTATGGTTTTGGTTGGGATTAGATATTTGTTAGTTCATGTGTTGACCATCCCTTCATTATAATATATCATGCATGCGGTGTTATATATTGTTGTTAGTTCATGTTCAAGAAAATGATCCTTATTAATTTCCAATTACAGAAAATTTTAGGCTAAAAGTGCCCATGAAATTTTCACATAATTTCAATGCCATAATATGTAAACCAATCAAAATGATTTAAATTTAAAAAGAGGTACATGTAAATATTTTGGAGGGAAAATAAGAAAAATTGCTTTCTTTAATTGTATTTTTGACTTATATCCTTATAGATTTACTCAAATTTTAAGTGAAGACACTCATTGGATGCAAAATCAAACTCCACATCTAACGATTTCTCATTATGCATACATTTGAGAAGACCCACCTTGACAAATATTGCAGATACATTAAAAAATCATGTTTCATCATGTTTTTTAATGTATCTGCAAATTTTATGAATGTGGGTCTTCCCAAAGGTATGCATGATAGGTACTCATTGGATGTGGAATTTATTCAACATTTAATGATTGTCTAAATGTGAATTTTGAGTAAAATTATAAGGAGCTAAGCCTAAAATACAATTAAAAAAACTGTTTTCTTCTTTTTCCTTCAAAATTCATAACTCTTGTTTTATTATTTTTACTATTATTTTATTATTTTTCCTTAGGAGGCCACTTTTAGGCTCAATTTTCCTCTAATGTCAGTTGGTTCTTCTCATACACATTTTTCTATGTGTTGGTCATAGTATGCAACATGTGGAGCATGCTAACAACATCCTATTTTCCTTTTAGTATTAACTCTTAGAAAAACTAGTTTATATTAATGTTGAAAATGTGTGTTTCTATTTTTTATTGTTTTCATATAATGAGGACTATATCTAAATGATGAAATTGTTCAAACCTTTTTTAAGGTGTTGTCGTATTAGAAATACTGTTGTTTGAATGGATGCATACCCTAGGTTTTAAATTGTAGCACATGGCGTGAATGAAAGTATTGGCTTGAGTTGTTTAGTGAATTATTATATTTCAATGCCATCTTACAAGCCTAAAATTAATCTTAGTGAATTGAGAGTTATATAACATATTCAAGAATAAGGACTAAGTTTAGGATTTGATTGGTAGAAATTTAAAATTTCATACTTTGAATGAAAGAATGTTCTAAAAGGGAGGTGAATTCTTGTGTTTAACTATTTTATAGCAACTTTCCTACTTCATAGTATTACCATGTCCATGTTTTTCTTAGACTCATCCTATACAGCACATAGATACCATTCTCAATCTCAGGTTTTCCATATGATTCATCATTAAATGATATGGTTATGATATGTTTAGGTTTGACTGAATTAGGTACTTCCATTCACATGTTAGTGTTTATGTGGATGGATAATAGGGTATTTTAGCTTTATTATATATTAATTAACAACCCACCATAAAAAATATTTGAATGAGATACAAAAGTGCACTCTAGTCCAAACTAATGATCAGACTATGGCACAAAGTAAAAAATCCATCTACAAATAAATATGTCATAAGTAGTCTTCACCATCCAAAATATTTTATTTGATGCATAAATATATTTTGGACATAATTTGATGTAATGAATCAACTAAATCTTGTTTTATATAATCCTGTAAAACATTTTGATATACGCTTATTTCCCACTCATGTGCATGCTTTAATGAATTATTAATTATGCTAAAAAGCAAAGCCATGTGTGTGTAAGATGTTGAATGCAATGTGGATCAATTATTTTCAATTATATATGAAAAGGGTTTTAATAATCAAAATTAGTTTCATATATACTCTAGCTAAGTTTATACCCATAGTTGACCTAGGACCTTACTGTCCCTTATCCTCTCTAACCTTCAAAATTCCTTCATTGTTACATTGAAAGTTATAAATTTGAAAAAAAAATATTCTAGTGAAAACTCAAGAGACCATTGTTACAAATATTTAGTTACCCTCCAACCTATTAGGATAGTGGGGATCATGTACCTAATAAAAGGTAGAATAAGATAAAGAACATGCATCTCTTTGTTTTATTATAACATCTTATCTAACTCTAGGGTGAAAGAATAGGTAATGTAGTGATCCCTAACACCTAGTGTTGAATAAAATTTAAGGTATTCAAAGTATATGAATATTGAGAGGTTTATATAATAGAAAAATAAGATAAAATGCGAGGAATGTTCATTTTCATTAACAATCACCAAAGAAGAAAAAAGGATCAATTACCTCTTAAGGGAGTGTGGCCTTTCATTAAGCAAATACCTAATTGGAATAATACTCAGAAAAATAATTCCACATCTTACAAGCTCTTTATATGGACAAAAATGTAACTATTTTTTCTGTCTTAAACAGTGGGCACAAACTGCCTAGTGGGACTTATTAAATAAAGAGAAGAAATTTACATTAATTAAATACCCATTAATTGTCTAATGGGCCCCGCTCAATTAAGATATGTACATGGATTAATTGAATAAATATTAAATACCTTAAATAAGATATGTTAGGAAAGAACCTTAATATTCCCTCCACTAAATAGCATTGTCCTCCAAGATAGAGGTCGGAAAATTAGTGTAAAACTGCTATTGGTTCCAAAGTCACACTTTCTAGCTACATATATGTCCATTGGATCAATAATTGGACTAATAATTGGTAGAATTGGCATTCTCCATTGTACAATATTACTTTAGGGGAGAGCGAAAGGAAACCTTCTTCATCAATTTCTAATATCTTAACTTGATCCTTTCAATTTTATCCGTGTACCTTATTTATAAATGATACATGAATGATTGGATAAATCTTTATGTATGATGGAAGAATGAATTTGGAGGAAACTTGTCCAATGTCCTAGATGTCTTATAAGGTACATAAAACATTGGTGCTATATTTTGGTGAACATTATTTCAAGGGATTTATTTTCATATGGTTGAACATAAACAAACACATATTACAATTTTACAAAATGACGCTTTGATGTTAGTCATCTTGTTGCTCTATTAGATTTTGACCCAACATCAAATTGTCCCTTTTTTTGTGGAGAGTGACTTCACTTGTGTGAAATGTGATATGTGTTACATGAACCTTGGAGATGATTGACAAATAGAAAGCCACTGTTAGGGTTTTTTTTCCTTATACAATTTCATAAGGGTCACTTATATAATTGGAATTGGAATATTGTAACACAATTCTGCAAGGTGTAGGCATTGTGCCCATTTATGTTAATTTTGTGAAGAAAAATACTGTAAATCATTTTGAAAGAACTTGTTGAACATATACATTTTACCACTTGTTTAAGGATCATTTGCAATTGTCATTTTTAGTTTGTTCCTATAATGTTTAAACAAATAATACAATTTTTTTTTTGTATGTGTGATCAAAATCCAATATAAAGGAGTTAGGCATTCCATGTAACTCAAAAATATGGACCATGATGGGCCACAAAAATAAGGTGGGTGTGAATGTTTGTGATAAAGAAAAAAAATTAACATATTCCAAAGAACCATTTGTTACCATGTTTTATAAGATCCAACATCAAATCTATAAATATGACTTGGTCCATATATTTTTTAGGATTGCTATTGTTTCAATTGACTTAGGCTGCTTCACCATTTCAACCTTATTTTGACATATGTCAGAGGCTACTATAAATCACTAGATGTCTATTTTGATGCTTTATCAAAAGAATGAGTCCTTAAATCATTAATACATTTTATTAAAGTTAGATTAACATGAGTTAGGTGATGAATTGATTTATGAAAATTTATGGTGCAGGAGCATCTCGCTCTGAATAAAAAATATAAAGGTTGCGTAGGCTTAGGGTTTTATCATCAACCCAAGGAGGGGCCTATTGTAAAAAGGACATTGTACATCATGTGTAAAAGTATTTAGTTGGTGAATAAGCATAGATAGAGTTAAGTATGGTTTTCTAAAAATAGTAGTTAGTTGCTGATATGTAGGAGTTAGTTGCTAAAACTTAGGAATTTGTTGAAAGATCAAGAAGTAGTTTTAGTATAAGTAGAATAGCTAAATTAAGTGATCGGGTCGGTTAGTTGATGAACTCAAGGAGGGGAGATTGGTTGATAAACCATGTGAAGAAGAATTGAATTTATGATATGCACGTATAGAGTTTTGAAGATAAATATAACAGGAAAATTCAACCAAAAATATGAGTGGTGGTTTATTATGAAATTAAGTTTCAGTGAAATAGACTTTGACTGATGAATGCATAGTTGTAGTGTTATATTTGAATTTTGTATATGTTCAGGTTAAATACATGACCAGATATGTTGATATTTAATAATATCTGTGTGATTGTGGTGAATCTTAATTCTTGTAAGAGAAATTCCTTCGAATTTATATTTTCATTTGAATTGTATGGAGGCATAGTCGTATTGAGATGAGATAATATCATTGGATATGGAAAATGTGTTGGATTACACTCAACATTGGGTAACTCCTATGTGGAATGGGATGTGAATCACATTCATGTTGCATTGGGAGGTAATAAATCTGTGGTGGAGGATAGAGTATCCTTTTGAGAAGACTTATATTGCAGCCTAAGAGAGCTTTCAAATGCAATGACAAGCCTCTATTACTAGAAACGACAAAATTCATAGCTCACCTAGCGAACCAGCAAGTTGCACATGAGATCATTACTTTGGAATTTATTGTTGTTTTTCTGGAGAATCCTACAAACGATAATGGTGAGGTTTCTGTTGGATTTGTAAAGGAATATGTGTCCGTGCTTCAAGACCTATCACCACAAGGCCTTTATGGATTTTTCAGCGATTTAGCGGTATTCTTCATGAGGGAGAAATTGATAAGTGAGTGGAGTATTTAATTGAAGGGATCTTTGAAATTCACAAAGAAAATTTCCAGGGTTATCAAACTATTCTTACATAACTATATCTTGTGGAGAAAGAATATGAGTTTACCCACGAAGTTTTTTTGGAAGCTGAGCTTGATCCAGAAGTTGGCCTTGATATTTTCAAACCAAATCGATATTTCTTGGAGCATGAGAAAGCTTATGAAAACCTTAAGAAATAATGTGTGAGCATAGTATTGATGTCATAAATTTCCACTAAAATCAAGTTGAACTAAGTATGTGAGTTTGTACCTGGAGGGTGCATCAATTTCTTTTCTAAAAAATATGAATACCTTATACTTCAAGATCTATTGTTTTCATGTATAACATTTAGGACGGTTGGGACATTCCTGAAGTCTTTGGATTAGTTGAATGATGATTTTTTTTCCAACCACTCTTGATGGGTTTACTTTAACCATTCTAGAATAATTATTGATAAGGAAAAAGGTGAGTTTTCCTTCTAATATTGCCTTGATAAAGATGAACTACTGCATTTTATTTACCTTTTTCTTATTCTATCTCATAATCAAAGGCAATCATTTTAGTGGCCCAATAACATTGCTCTACTAATGATAATATTCATTCTAGAATATACTTTAAACTATGATGATTAATTTCCCACTAGAAGTAGCTCCTAATTAGATATGAGTGATAAGTCTCAATTACATCAAGGATGGTCATCATCTCTTTCTCTTATGTTGGTTTTCCTTAATTTTTCTCACACAACTACTTGTTGGTGAATTCCAAGGAACTTACCGCATGTTGGTGAATTCCAAGAAACACCCTTCTTTTATTGCTAGGGATAAATTAGAGCACATGAAATCCTCTACATTTGAGAATGCTTTTTAAGAATCCTTACTTTTTATAAAATAATTACCTTTAACAAGGTTTTTAAGGGAGAAAGAATTGTTCCATAGTTTTCACAAACTTTCTTTAGTATTTTAAATATCTTAGAAACCCAGACATGCTCTTCAATATATTTAGTGGAGCTAGTATTCTATAGCCACAAATTTCTTTAGGATGTACTCACACCCCATCTTCAGATACAATGTGACCAATATTTTCAACTTCTAAATCCAAAAAAGTATATTTCAAATTCTTGATAAACAAATAATTTTCTTTTGAGATTGAAGGATTTATCAGCATACTTCATACGAGACACCCTTGTTTTATTTCATCAACATGCTCGATATAAAATATGCATTCTTGATATAGAGTGCCACTCTTTTTTTTGTTTTCTAAGCGGTGTACGTCCTGAGATGACTGCATGCTTAACCTTCATCTTGAGAAACCCCAACCTAAGGGCATCTAAGTCATCAAAATCACATGGGTATCATGTACATCCTAGGCCAGATTATCCCTTATTATGAATGGATTTTTTCCCATGGATTTTCAAATGAGTGACCTTCACATAATGGAGGCTACTTGGCCCTTTACAGACTCTGCCTTTCGAACTTGTAGAGGTTAACCCTCAACAGACAGACTAAAATTCTATGGAAGGTCAAAATCCTATGAGAGTTCAGCCACTTTAGGTTCAATTTTTAGGCCTTAAAGTTTGACAGAAATGACATTTACATGGTTTGCAAAATTATTTTATGCACTTACAAAAAACATGCTTTAAAATTAATGGAATAAAGCCAACATGACATGTATGCTTTAAAAAAATTGCCTAATAATTTATGGGAAAAATGACACATGTACACAGTTTGCCTTAAAGTGGTTGAGGATAATGGATATTAAAATGAAGAACTTCTATTTAGATCTGTTACAGAGATTTACTGTAGGGGCATTTACTAGATATGTCACCTTTGAGAAAAAATGAGATCCAGAGGCTACCTGGCCCTTTATAGACTCTACCTTTAGAACTTGTAGAAGTTAACACTCAACAGGGAGACTAAAATCCTATGGAAGTTCAAAATTCTATGAGAGTTCAGCCACTTTAGGTTCAATTTTTATGCATTAAATCTTGAGAGAAATGACATTTACATGGTTTGAAAAATTATTTTATGCACTTACAAAAAACATGCTTTAAAGTTAATGGGAGAAAGCCAACATGACATGTATGCTTTAAAAACTATGTCTAAGAATTTATGGGAGAAATGACACATGAACACAGTTTGCCTTAAAGTGGTTGTGTTTTATGGATCTATTAAAATGAAGAACTTCTATTTATATCTGTTACAGAGATTGATTGTAGGGGCATTTACTGGATATGTCACCTTTGAGAAAATATGAGATCCAGAGGCTACCTGGCCCTTTACAAACTATGCCTTTAGAACTTGTAGAAGTTAACACTCAACCGAAAGACTAAAATCCTATGGAAGTTCAAAATTCTATGAGATTTCAGCCACTTTAGGTTCAATTTTTAGGCCTTAAAGCTTGAGAGAAATGACATTCACATGGCTTGAAAAATTATTTTATGCAATTACAAAAAACATGCTTTAAATTTAATGTGAGAAAGCCAACATGACATGTATGCTTTAAAAACTTTTCCTAAGAATTTATGAGAGAAATGACACATGTACACAGTTTGCCTTAAAGTGGTTGTGTTTTATGGATATTAAAATGAAGAACTTCTATTTAGATATATTCCAGAGATTGACTGTAGGGGCATTTACTGGATATAGATGCATAAATTCAATGAGCATAGTTTTGAGATATATAAGTCCAAAATGGAATACTTGTTGGTTAAAAAATATCAATGGATCACTATGGATATATTTGCTTCATTAAAAGGGATTTTTCTAGAAGTATTGACTAAGTTGGAAAGAAGGGAAAATATCACAATTATTGTTAATGTGCATGTGTTTTACATTGAATATTTTTCATTTTATTAAGAATCTATTTGAAATAATTACCTATATAAGGTTAAAACCTAGATGTTTTGTATCAAATTACTTTTTGTTTCAATGGGAAACTTTTATGGCTAATGTGTTTTTCTCGAAATGTGATAGAACCCATTAAAATGGGAGATATATTGAAATGATTGCTATGGTTTAATAAAACAGTTGAGTAGTTTAAATATATAGATGCATAAATTCAATGAGCATAGTTTTGAGATATACAATTCCAAAATGCAATAGTTGTTGGTGAACAAATATCAGTGGATAACTATGGATATATCTGATTCATTAAAGAGATTTTTCTAGAAGGATGTTCAATAAGTTGGAAAGAAGGGAAAATACCACAATTATATGTTAATGCATGTGTTTTACATTGAATATTTTTCATTTTATTAAGAATCTATTTGAAACAATTAACTATATAAGGTTAAAACCTATGTTTTGTATCAAATCACTTTTGGTTTCAATGGGAAACTTTTATGGCTAATGTGTCTTTCTCGAAATGTGATAGACCCCATTGAAATGGGAGATATATATAAATGATTCCTATGGTGTAATAAAATAGTTGAGTAGTTTAAAGGAATAGATGCATAAATTCTCCTAGCCCAACTAGGAAGGGAAAGAGCATTAGATTCTGATTCTATGGAATGAAAGTATGGTATCTAAACAAACAGAGACGAGTGCTATTGTTTCATATTAAAAGGCTTAATAAACTAATTTTCACTTCTACTGTTTCATATCAAAAAGTTTAATAAACTAAGCACTTAATTTTCACTGCTACTGTTTCATATCAACTCAAGCTCAGACACTAGTGCTACTGTTTCATATTAAAAGGCTTAATTAACTAATTTTCACTGCTACTATTTCATATCAAAACGCTTAATAAACTAAGCACTTAATTTTCAGTACTGTTGTTTCATATCAACTCAAGCTCACATGCTCACAATTATACATCAAGCTTCAACACTTGCATTAGATAAGAACTTTATTACAGACTCAAGACTTAGACTCTTGGAGTGACTGATACTAAGTATCGTATCTAAACAAACAGACACTGGAGTACTATTGTTTCATATTAAAAGGCTTAATAAACTAATTTTCACTACTACTGTTTCATATCAACTCAAGCTCAGACACCAGTGCTATTGTTTCATTTTGAAAGGCTTAATAAACTAATTTTCACTGCTACTGTTTCATATCAAAAAACTTAATACTATTTCATATCAAAAAGCTTAATAAACTAAGCACTTAATTTTCACTGCTACTGTTTCATATCAACTCAAGCTCAAACACCAGTGCTACCATTTCATATTAAAAAGCTTAATAAACTAATTTTCACTGCTATTGTTTCATATTAAAAAGCTTAATAAACTAAGCACTTAATTTTCAATGCTACTGTTTCATATCAACTCAAGCTCATAGGCTCACAATTATACATCAAACTTCAACACTTGCATTATATAAGAAATTTCTTATAGTCTCAAGACTCAAAATCTTGGAGTGACTGATACTTTAATCACAAAGAGGATCAATTTTGAGAGACAGGGAATAACATAAACTTTTGTCACTTATAATTTACTATTCCATAAACTACTATAATCCATAAGCAAGGAATAACATGTCATTTAGATGGAAATAATAGATTTTGAGAGATTGTCTAATGCTGCAGATTGACATTTTTTATACTCAACATGGATCAACTTCGAGAGAGACGAAATAACATAAACTGTTGTTATTTATACTATACTGTTCAAAGTGAAAATGTGAAGTTGGGAAACACTTTTTGCCCTTTTTTGACATTGAAAATTGTAATTTTCTATGTTTTTCAACTTCAACTCCACTAAACTCATATTTTTATTGCAAATTATGCTTTGACATAAAAACAAGAATTGTAGAGAATTGTCTTACCTCCATACCCATATTTTCTTCTTTTTTTAAATATTGACATATAGAGGGGTAAATTTCTTGTTTACTAACTGCATATACTTGAAATTTTCAGGCAAACATAAATAGTCACTTTATGATCCCTAACTTTTTTTAGGAAAGGTTATTCATTTTTTGGAAAAAACCATAGCATCATAATCTGCATATATTGCACTAGTGCATAGACTATTTTTTGGTAATTTTCGGAATAAATCACTATTTTTTATTATTTTTTGAAATGGACAAAGACAAAAAAACAGGTATGTTACAGTACATTTTATGATCCCTAGATTTTCTTTTCAATGTGATCGTCAATAAGAAAAATGAGAGTACCCTTTTGAAGTAGATAGGGAGAGGAAATGCAATATGATTTTTCTAAATTTTTTGGTGTCGTCATTTGAAAGTTATTGAATTTTCATTCAGTGCAATTTTTCGAACAATGAAATTCCACAGTGACACAGTTTAGTAAAAGATTAATAAAAAATTGAATTTTTTAATGAAACTCCACAAATATCACATAATCAGAAACTAGATTCAGAGATGAATCTAATGGTACTTGGTCCGACATATAAAATTTTGTTTTTTTAGGTGTTTTGTCCCTCCAAAGTTGTAGGTTTCTGAAAAATGCAGAATTTTCTGGGTTTTTCGTTGACCAGAAAATCTCGGCCGAGATAATGTCTCGGACGAGACATTTATAAAACTCTCGACTGAGAAATTTAAAAATCTTGACTGAGAGTTTAACCCACCTAAAGTTACATTTAATCGCGCGGCCAAACTCGAGAGTTTTATTAAATGTTTTATAAAATGTTTTAATCAAAAGCTGACGCAATCTTTAGAGCTATAAAACATCGCTAACGCACTCAGAAGTGAAAGGAAGACAAAAGGAAGTCATCCTAATGTCAACAAGTGACAAAATAGTTCAATGGCACTATAAAGTACATCTTGTAACAATAATAAGGGTAAACCTTACACAATGTAGTAGAGATAAAAACCTTATAGAGACCACTCTTAGAAATAGGAATTTCCAATAATGAAGATAAAGGGAAAAACCTACAGGATATATTACAAACAAAAAGTCTATAAAGACCAGTCTTAGGAAGAGGCATTTCCTATGATGAAGGTGATGAGGCAATACCAGGCGGTTGAAAATACCATACTTGATAGGAGACCTTGCGACAGTATTGATATATCATGCAATTGAAACAAAAAGGAAAACATAATCAATGAACTAGAAGCAAAAAAGATTCCACTGAAGTAAAATACCCATCTTGAAAAGTTACAAGGGCTCTGAATGAGATGGGGAAAAGCCAAAGCTTAAAGGTGAACCTAAAACTCATGAATCACAACTGTCATACATTAGGTTTTCTATTCTTACCAATAGTTTTGTTGCACACATGCACACCCTCATGGACCTCCCATCATACACTAGGTTTTCAATCCCTACACATGATTTTGTTGCACACATGCACATCCGTACCCCTGAAGAGAGTGATCTATGGGAGTCACAAGGGATTCACCTTGTTGACCAAGACCTTATCATGTTCACTCATAAAGGGGTCTTTAAATTGTGAAACATAGAGTCACTATATTGTGGGTATTTATGGGAAGGATGTGTGGTAGAGGAGGTTTATAGATATTGGGGGTATAAAAAGGGTATTCGGTAAAAAACGGAATATTTATTAAAATTATGTAGTAGTTATTAAAAAATAGGGGGTTACTTCTAAGAAACACGTATTGGGAAGGGAGTTCAATAAAAGAATTTTGAGATGTTTTGTCAATATCTAGTGAGATTAAAGGCATTCTTTAATATTCCATAAATGTAGATGCTATGACACAAGTTGACTAAGTGGAGACTTCGTGATGGAGGTGTGGATGTGAAGCCAAACCTTGAAAGTGAACCTAAGAAGTTATGAATGTCATCTTGCCACACTAGGTTTTCCATGCCTAACCATGAGTTTGTTGCACACACAAGCATGCCCTCAGCCACCAACCATGCACCCTCAAGTGACAATGTCCACATGTGTGCTTGTGTTGCATCATTTGGCAGCCTCAAACCTATTCATCCCCTCCCACCAATTAACCCTGTGCTTTTTTCAAACCCTGTCACGAATTAACCCAATATTTATTGTGCGTTCTCTGGCCAATCAACCCCGTTTTATTGCCTTCTTCTAGCCGACTTAGGACATGTGTTAAGAGTCTCTTTCATCCACATATCAAATCCTGATTTAGATTTTCCGTGAACATCCATGCATTAGCACCACTACAAGAAAGCACATTGCCTTCAAATATTGGCACAAATTTTTAAAAGAATTATACTCGATTTCAACACAGTAAAAAATGTATAATAAACAAGAAAAAAAAAAACATATATTTTAGTCACCTTATTTGTGATACTCACCACTTGTCATAAATTAAAATGGATAATAATAAATATTAATATGAGGTTCATCACTACACATATTTTTCAATCTGGATAAAAGAAATCCATATTGTACTTCCGAAACTCGATTTCCAAAATATATCAAATATTTTCAGTCTTGGTTTCTGCCAATTTTCTTGCAGTACAAATTACATAAATACTAATGTTCACTAAACCTTCGTTTGTACAAATTTGGGAACCTTCAATAAATCTTTCCAGTTGTATCATATTGTCAGCTACCAAGCCTGATCCATCATAATAAACAATTTTTGCATACCCAGCCTGATCGCTTTTAGAAGCACTCTGAAAGAATTTCTTCCCAGTTCTCGATTGGGATGGTTCCAGACTAGCTAGGATCTGTGACAAAATATTCATGTCTCTCCTTTGATGGGGAGACTCTAGTTCCATTATCTAAGACCCACCCACTTTAAGATTACCATGCCTTCTCCATGATTTTACTCTGATCTCTCTGCATATCGCACCACTTTTTCATCATTGAGATTGATTCCGACCATGGCTTCTCCCAAATCACAAGTAACCTCAGCCAGAACGTGAAAGTCATTATAGTGAGTTACAGCCTGTACAATTGCTCGAGCCCTGCGAGCTGGATCACCACTTTTGAACACCCAATCACCACAATGTCAGTTTATTCCTTCCCAACAGTAGAATCACCCACTTTTCCTGGTGAAGGCGACTGGTTAAAAATATTTGAAGCACATTTCTGAAAGTTTTCTATCACATTTAACTCTATTTTCAATTTCTTAAGCTGCTCAATCAATCTTAAAGCTTCCTCTCTTTCTTTGCATAAAGATTGTCGTTGTTCAATCTCAGCTTCAAACTTAGTTTTCCTTGCTTCTAGTGTGGCCTTGTGATCATCAATGAGCTTTTGGATCTCCTCCTGCAATAACAACAAGATTATTATGGAATCCCATCAAAAATTAAAAAAATAAAACAGTATTTGAAATCACAAGATAATTACAATAAAGAGCATGATACTAAAGTAATAATAAGGAACTGGAGCTTCTGGATCCTAGACAAAGTGCTTGCGTTGATTAACAGTAAGCAAGGTAAAGTATTCTCCTATTAATCTTATTTCACATCGGAATACAATAAATGCATGATGCTACAATGCTTAAAATAAATGTTCCAATTTAATAAATCATCCACACATATCATTTTTATAAGAAACTCACATTCTCCATACTGACAAGTTTTTCTTGTAAGGCATACAACTCTTCTTCTTTCTCCTTAATAACAGTTTCTCCTTTAGCAACATCCTGCATAGGGGAGGAACAAGTCACCATTGACATAGTGAGTGTAAGTTCATAATTCTTACCATTGCTTAAAATAAATGGGTATATGACTCTTACCACCCTTGAAAAGAAATGTATTTTAGCTTCAATTTCAAGACTTGCATGTTTCATGTTTTCACTTCTCAATCAAACCTACCCTTTTATATGGTTATGAAGTTTGGGGAACATACCATATGGGAGTATAATGAAATAGGATAGAGATATCTTATGTCAAAAAGTTATCCAAACATCTTCATGCCAAGAATAAACATCTAACCTTATCATTATTGCAAAAATTAGCATAAACCCACTCATTACATCAATGACCTTTCATATCCATGATTATGATACACCGGATCAGAAGGATGGGAAACTGACAAAATTGTCTTCTTAGATATCCTTATTTTATCCTCAACTTATTTATGGAGCTAGAAAAAAACAAGGTCGATTCATGTTGGTCTACAAGAGCCTCTTCATTACTTCAACTCATTAACCTTGATATTTACAAACCACCCCTATGCAAATTTTTACTGGGATATTAGATTTTTTATTTGGAAAAAGATACACTCAGCAAAGATGTTATATTTGAGGATGACTATATCCAAGGTAATTCAAATGAAATTGAAGTGCCATGGCCTATTGAAGACAGAGGTAAAAAGGTAGCAGAAGAAAGAATTCCAATTCAAGAACAAAGGAGCAATCAAGAATCCAGTGATAATGAAGTCAATGATGTCAAATCTAGTACTAAAGACATCACCAAATCCCAAGAAGATTCTAGAATGTTAATAGTGAGGATATCGTCAAAGCCCAAGAAGTTTTTGGAATGCTAGTAGTGAGAACATCATCAATGCCCAAGAAGATTATGAAACAACATTTGTGAACATTAGATGGCTCAAAGCTACAGGAACTATCTGAAAGTAGTAAAGGAAGCAAGAAATAAAAAAGATTGCAGCAGTTGGCTTTACAACAATTATATATGGCTTTGATCACAAATTCACCACAATTCTGGTAGAATGTGATTCAATGCACATGGAAAGAATAATGGGACAAAGTAATAGAGGTGGAATGTGATTCCATACAGAGAAATGAAACACTGGAACTTGATGATTTTCCTAAAGAAAAAAGTGCAAATGGTTAAATGGGTCTTCAGGGAAAAGTGCAAAGAAAATGGCTCAATTGACAAGCACAAAGGAAGACAGTGACAGTAGCATTTTTGTTTCCTGCTATTGAGGTGATAATCAAGTCACCATTCCTCCAAGATCATAAAAGACTGCCTATTCTTGTTCTTGTCATTTGTCCTACTAGGGAACTTGCAAGTCAAGATGTTGGAATTTAATCCTCTTCTCCTACTATGTAACGACTCAATGAGACATCACATCATCTAATGAATTAATGAATCCAATAGAAATGCTGCCATAAAATTTGTTTAGGTAAAATAAACATTTGGAAATGAATAGGAAAGTATGTATATGCATTATGAGAGGAAGTAAATAATGATAAAAACTTCAAACATGTTAAGAGGGAATGCCACTGAAGCATTTGTTCTTGGAAAAAAGTAATGCTGGATCACAATCATCCTTAAAAAACAAAAAAGTATAGGTATATGCATTGTTTTGATAGGGTTTGAAACTGAGGACATCAATTACAACACTTCTGGAACAATAGGTTTCCAAATATACCTATTTACCAGCTCGCGTATAGATATTAAGAGCCTTAATAGCATCATGGTGTTGCATTTCAAAGAACTGCAGGTAAAAAATTGCAGTCATCAGTAGCTATAGATCAGGGATGCAGTTGTCTAAGGAAGAAATTTATTCTTTGCAAAATAAGTTCAATTCAACCTTGATGAAGAGTTCATAAACAACAAGGAGTAAAAGTTAAGGAGTTCATGATGAAAAGTCAAGAACTGCATAGAAATGGCTAAATGTGGGTAAGGATTTCATGATTATGTATTGAGCCTTTATGAGGAAAAAACTCTCAAACCAATGTTGTCAAACCCCCAATGCTAAACAAGCCAGTAATGCGTCATCTTCTAGGTGGGGACTGATTCTAAAATTCTAAAACTGTAGGACTGTAAAAACTAGATATTATTTAATGTTGTTGAAGAGAAGGATATAGCTTAGAGTCAGAGAGGAAAATATATCACAATTACAATATGACTTCTGCATTGGTGTGCTTGTCTACTTATAGTCATCGGGCTACCCAGTTTTCCTTCGACACCATATATAACCTGTGAATATTTAAGAAAAGATAATTAAATATACTTGGGTCAATTAATTTCCCACTGATCAACATACACATATCTGCTTTTCCAAAGTGTATGTTTGTTCTAAGTGCTATTGTGCATGGTTATTACTTTGGAATAATTCAAATTTAAGTTCATTATTGATATTTGATAGGCCTGTGTAGTTATTCTGCATTCAATATCAAACATGGGAGGTATATCAAACCTACTTCTGGATATCAAACTAGGAAATTATAAAGCTTGAGTTTTGCATATGCCTGAGTTGTAATATTAATATGTTGAGCATTTGGGTTCTCAAGAAATGCACCAGGAATTGACAATCTCAACGTGAATGTGTCCATATTCAATGTATACAATGCACCATCACACAAAGTTCGAATGAATTAACCCATATCTACTTGTCTTCCACAATGCAGCTTGATACAAGGTCTAGTCAAGAGAAAATATTATAAAATAGATAATAAATAAGAAATACAGGAGAGCCATCCCAATTAAAAAAAAATATTTATAGGTTTGTTCAAGGGGGGATATTAACCTAGCACACACTAGGGTCAATTAGTACTGAACCAAACTATTCTGAAGCTAGAGATTACATATGTCTTAGTTCCAATATCTGATATGATGACCATTTGGGTAAACTAAAGAAATGCACCAGAGGTTGGCAAATTCAATGTTCATATCATGACAAGGGCTAGACAGACCTATGCCAGTATTACTACTCAATGTGCCCAATGTACAGTCTAGATTCAATGCACTATCAGCCCCACCATCACCCTGGTTGTAAAATTCCTTGCAATAGCTTTCTGGGTCTATGTGAAATTTTCGTTCATATTTGTGTCAAAAAATTTGTCTGGGTACTGTTGTATGCGCTTTAATAATGATTTTAATTCAGAAGATACTCATATGAAATGACATGCACCGAAAATAAACCACCCAAAGTTCAAACTAACATATTCCAAGCATAATATTCACACACGACTACCAAATATAACTCAGAAATAGGAGTAACAAGTATTCATATTAATTCCCAGAATGACATCCACTACAACCAGAAGACTACCAATATTTTATGTTGTGAATAAACACATGTAAATAAGGGACACTGAGTATAGAAATGTGGGACTAGTGTGTTCCATTCGCTAGTTTCCAGATGACTATCTCACACGCAATGAAGAGTCCAGAAGTTCATTTTATGCCCAGATTTTTGCATTCACCCATACCATAGATAAGGAACTCGTGTTTCCCTTAGTGAGAAAAAATAAACACACGAGTTAGTGATGCTAGGACCTCTGGATAGTGTAAACTCAGACTCATTTAGCTTATACGCAGCCTTCAGAGATTAATTGGCTTAGTCGTTGCAAGGGTGCACAACAACTGTTATACGATTAGGAAACTCGTGCTAATAAATATGATTACTCTTCCCTTCTCGCAATATTTGTCCAGCAGATGGAATGTGGAATATCGGCCCTCAAGCTCAGGTAGATGCAGCCCAACAACTCCAACCAAAATTGAGAACTTATAATGTATGTCTCAGCTAGTAAGAGAATTTAGCTCGACCAGAAAAACAAAAGGGGACTCTTGCAGTAAAATATTAAAGGTTTGTTTCTCTCCCTTAGAAACTCATACGATGCCGCCCAAAAATTTGAGGTGTTGCAGATTGGTAATCGTGCCTATTTCTTCTTCACAGTGAACAAAAAAGGAGCAGATCTGGGTCCCTTTCCCTTGGTGTTTGAAGAGGTGAGGGATGAAAATAGAATCCCTTCTCCACAATGACCCTCTCCTCCTGTGAAATTGAATATTCATTACATGACGTCGAATTGGAGGAGCAATCAAAGGGGTTTATATTTGTCCTAAACACTACCACTAAAATTTCTACATATATTGGGGTTTCTATGTAGCTCTGTGTGATGTATGCTATCTCTTGGGGTTGAATCATCACCCCTCCATATTCTTAGAGTCTCTTGCTCACATCACAACTCTCTTCTCCTTTTAGTCTATTACCAGGCCAAAGAAAACGACTTCTATCAAAGGTCTAAAGACACGTGTATTAATCATAATAGTAAACATTTTCCAGGATACATGAATTAGTATGTGTCATATTATATGGATGATGTGCTCTCTCCTTCCAGAATCTAGTGATGCCCAACTTTGAGATAATATTGTTCATGTGGATGTACAACAATTTGATGATGATGGTAACAAACCCTCTACTACACCAACACATGCTCAAAGAGCGTCAACAACCAATAGGCTTCACAATAAAAAGCCATGTTTTTAGATTCAATAGTGCTCCCAAAGTAACATAATCAAGTAATATAACACTAGATGTGCATTCTTCATACTTCCAACTGAGCTAGTATTAGAATATCCATGCAATCTTATATCCCAGTCATATAGTCTCAGAATGTATATCTTGCTTCAGATAGATTAAGGTATGTCATATCACCTTCATTTTTCAATTCCAGAAATAAGACTTTTTTTTTGTTCCAATTGTGAGATATTAGACTTCAAATTTTTTTCTTGAGGGGTTCCGAAAATCAGTCGGACCGGCTCCGAATTGATCGAGCCAATCGAGCCAAACCCCCGGTCGGATTGACTTGGTAGAAGTTTCAAACCGAACCGTCCGATTCAGTCACTGACTTGAGGCCGGTTCGGTGACTGAACATAGGATGTTTGGTCTTTTGTCCAAAATGAAACTCGTGTTGTTCTGGAAAGACATGCTGAGAGAACCATATCCTTTCTTATTACTAAACATTGCACTCTACTTGATACATTATGCCAATACTTATCCCATATTGGTCGTTAAAGAGTCATACTAGTTCTTATGTTTCAGTAGGGGTAGTGTCTTCCTGGTGTTCTAGGATTTGACCGGCCGGTTTGACCGGTTATCTATATTGTTAGTAACCTAGTGAATTGAATATGGCTCAAAGTTAAATTACTGAAAATTAAATATTAGTTTTAGCATTCATTAGATACATAAAGGAACCTCTCGACTATCTATAAATTCACTAGATAGCATGTTTATAATGTGGCAATGATACCAACGAAGAAAGGGTAAGAGGTTACCATGGTTTAATGTAGACTCTCTGACCCAGAGACTACAGGATCTCCTTGAGGCTCAGTCTGCATCATGTCAATATCCTCTGTACCCTGAAAAGTAGAAACCAAAGTTAACAGTCAAGTTTGCGAAAAGAAATATAGTAAACACTATAAATATGCTTAGTGAAAAGTATCAATACCTGTGTCATGACTGGAACCTCATAAGGAATAATCTCTTCAGGCAGCCCTTCATGTGTAGCGCTAACCTGAAAATTCCATAATGTTAAGACTCATATCATATAAATTTATGTGACATAAATTCAATTTCAATTTGACATACAAAAATATAGATAGATAGTAATGACTAATGGCTATGGCACCTGTACATTATCATGTCCATGATCTACAGAATGAGCACGAGGGGAAAGGCAATGTTGTTCTAGGAATGTTGTAAACTGCATAAGTTAAATAAATATATTGGCGTTAGTTTTTTGAGACTATATATATATACACCAAAAAAACATGTTATATCAAAACATGTTTGTACATACCTCGCCCATGGTGTGCATTTGTATTGTCCTGGATTGCTCATAAATGTCTCTACATGAGGATGCATACTCAATAAGCTCATCTCACTCCATCTCCCTCAACACGTCATCTGGGATACTCACAAATGGACGCCCTCCTGCACTAGATGAAGGTTGGCTCATCCTTAAGCCAACTTCCACCCCTCCTAAAGCAGTTGTAATATGTTCTTGTATCTTATCCCTCATTTGTGATGCAGCACTGGAGATAAGGGCTAACTCCTCTAGAAGTGTAACTACCCTAGGTGGTCAAGCTGCTAAATGAGGTGCTGGAGGCCTGAACCCAACATCTCGCATAGCATCAGGTCGTTCATATGTACGACCTTTTCCAGCTCCATAGAATTTGGACCCAGTATCTGTATAGTTAGGGTCCATGTGCTCTCGGAATTGAGCAAACAACATTCTAACAAAATATTGCGGCACCTCATCATTATTTGGGAACTTCCCGTATGCATACAGGAACTTCTCATAAATATGGGGTGCAATAATAGGATCATTGAATCTTGCAATCTTCAGACATTTTTTGTCTTCAGGCCGCAAGTCAAATAGTGACAAGGCCATTTCTTTAGTGACCTTACTTTTGACTTCATTGTAGGAGTGGATACCAATCACTGATGCTCTCCTCCTACGCATCATGTCAAAAAAAACTTGGGTTGATGGTCCAACCCCACAATAAGTCTCTATCAAACTCTCCAAATTGTGCAAAACAATTTGGAGACAATTTCGACTAGGGGCAGAGAGATTGCAACTTTGCAATTCATTGCGCAATCTCATGGAATGCTCCCTCATCCCATCAACAGTAAGTAAGGAGATGGTATCTTCCCAAGGCATCTGCTCAGGAATATCACCGGGATGGGTGTAAAGGGGATCATAGCTCGGATTTCGAGAAAACTCATGAACCCTACGACCTCTACCCCTAGGAGGGTGACCACCACCACCTGTAACATGTTAAATTATTGCACGTATTAAAAATTAAATAATTTATAAGGAAAATTTGTATTTAAAAAACTTGTTTGGTAATTTGAAAATACCTTTTGGAAAAACTATCTCTTCCTCTTTGTTCATACTATGGTCCCCTAATGAGGAATGAACGTGTCTATGACCCACTGTACAAAACATTAAATTGTTAGAATTTGGGCACATGAGTACCACAATAAATTTGAAATTAAACATACATCAAACAATAAATTTTCATTTAGATTTTACCTGGAGAAGTATCCAATTGTGGGGTGAATCCCACAGGCTGAGACATTGTTCTCCTTTTCCCCTCACCAGCAATAAGGCCAACCCCAACTCCAACATTTGCACCTATGGAGCATAATGTTTTCACATTAAACACGTCATTTGGAAAAAAAATTCACTTGTTCAACATTGAATATAACGTAAAATTGAACATTTTAACTAGGAATTGATCTAATGTGTACCTATACCGTGTATAAGACCCTCATTCATACCATGGTCCCCTGGCGAGTAATGAATGTGTCTATGACCCACTATACAAAACATTAAATTGTTAGGAATTTGGGTACATGAGTACCACAATAAGTTTGAAATTAAACATACATCAAACAATAAATTTTCATTTAGATTTTACCTGGAGAAGTATCCAATTGTGGGATGAATCCCACAGGCTGAGACATTGTTCTCCTTTGCCCCTCACCAACAACAGGGCGAATGGGAACATGTCCTTGGGGCGCCTCTTGTTCGATTCCCTGACTGGGTGAACGAGTCGGACGAGTGCGTCCACCCGTGCAGGACAAAAAAAATTCACATTAATCAATTTTTCACAACGAACAATAAATATAACCTACTTGAAAACATGACATAACTAAACAACCAATGTACCTGATAATCCTCCTCTCATGGAGGCATCTCTGTAGGGCTCCCCTGATGCCATGGAGGGGTCTCTGTAGGGCTCGCCTGCCCCTCATAAACAAATTAGAAAACAAATTATCAATCGACAGTTGAATGTCATCAACCAATGGATAACAAGTACTATATAGGTACTATGTGTGAACACATAGGCATGTTGAAAAGTATAACTAGATCGGTCTTCATGTTGACTATGTAATTATATTCTTATGTAAAGAAGAAGTCAAAGTAATATTATCTAAAGACTAGGAACCGATCTTTCCTAGGACTGGTACAGAAGAGTGCAAAAAAGAAGGCTTTATCATCATTACAACCAAGATCTAATCCTTACCCTTGAAGAAGATCATTCAAAGAGAAATCACTAACACATATTTTATTCACCATCGAAGAAATCAAGATGAAGACTTTATCTTCACTTATCAAGTAAGTATCTTTCATTCTATAATCAAATTTTGTTTAAATGACTTTGTTTTTGCAGGGAGATCTATAAGCTGGTTGGGTTACCAAGATTCCTTGCATGAGGAGAATAGTCACAGTCCTCGAAGAAAGTAAGGTTAAATGTCACTTAGACCAAATTTATACAAAATTGAGGTATCAAAGAATGAAGGGATATCTTCATAAGATCTTAACTGTGAGATATGCAAACGACAATAAGGTGGACAACGTAACAAGGAGAGAGATTCTATAGAAATGTAGCCATAATTTTCAAGGTTCCTCCTCTAACTCTATAATTGTTATGGAACACTTTAGACATGTTTCTCCCATTCATGAAAAGCATCCCACAGTTTCACTTTCAATTCCACAAACGAGAGAGTATTGTTGGTTTTATTCCACCTTCCTCCACCACTACTAGTTGCACTCAGCACACCATTGAAACCATTTGAATAAGTACAAGGAATATGCTTATGAGTACATGGCACCACATGGCACCATTTTATTGAACTTCATGAGGGTTGCAAGCAGATGACTCATACTTCAAGCACCAAGCTTTAGATTTATAGCTGATTTATTTTTCCAAACCTTATATTCATCATTGCAGTGTGATTATACTTCAATTCTGTGACTTATCTTTTGACACATGACATTATATTAGATTCTACTTTTGAGTACAATGCCTTTCCTAATGATTAAAGTGATAGATTTCATGCAATAAGGTCTCCAAGGTAACAGGAAAAACAGCTAGCAAATCTCTCTCAGAATTCCCACTGTATCACAAAGATATACCACGACTGGGGCTTCACTACTTCAACTCAAAAGTTGTAACAAAGACAAAAGAAAATAAAACCGACTTGTTCAATCTCCTGAGATTACTTGGTATCCGAGCTAGATTATGGTGAAAGAGTAGCCTTGAAGTCAAAATCATTTGGCCTAGTTCAAGAACACTTTTCAAATGAAGGGTGAAATCATCTATTGTTACAGTAGGTCGAAAATATGAAGGTGCCCTGCAACAAAAATACCATAAGCAAATATGTTACGAGGAATTTCCTTTTTTGATTTGTTTCTCCTTGCTGCCAACAATGAATTTGTCAGTTTGGGACTAGTGCATTCTATTTTTAGTCGGGTGTACCCAATATTTTGATGTTGTTTGAACCATGAAAATTTGCAAGTATAGTTTTGAGTCACAATTGTACACTAATTGGTTTTCATGGACATATGACTATTGAAAGAGTAGCACCAAATTTTTTAAACACATGACCAGAGCATACCTTAAATATCGAACTGTTAGTGAGAGTAGGGACTCATTATTTTTAAAGGGATGGAAAATTACAGCAACACCTTCTTAGATACACCCCACATAATATCTAACATGTATATATGAAATTTGAAGAATACCATGCACTAGAGACAAGGGTTGGACGCAACACACATACCCTCAATTTCCATGTTAAAATGTAGGAGTAAGAAACATACCATACCCCATAAAGCAAGATAGGACAACAAAATGATATATTTGGAGTGTTGAGGAAGGTATAACCATGACCAATTAGAAGACGAGCCCTCTAACATTATTTCTTAGGAATAAGATAAAATAACAATGACCTCCTTAAAAAAATCCAAATAATTGTGAAAATGTTGTGGGAAAAAACCAACTTAATGTGAGAAAATTGTTGACTCCTCAATTTACATACAGATGATTAAAAAAACCCAACTCACAATGTATACCATGTAAGAGGAATATAATAGTCAAGGTGGGTAGCTCTTCTCTCCACCACCACTAATTACAAAGACCTTGGCCACCATGAGGTAGATCCCATGATTTTATAACGATTTGACAATAGAGAATGAAGCTAGGTGGGAAAACCTTTTAGAAAATAGAGTAGGACTAGGAAATGACAAGTTTTGGTGTTGACATACTTATTGCAAACAAATATAAATACTAAATGAATTTACATGAACTATCTCTAAAGTACCAAAAGAAATAAATTATCGCAAAAAAATACAAATACTTGTGTAAAAATGAGTTTACTCAAGTTAAAATGAAAGTTGTTAACTATTATGTGGAATACAAATACCTAATGAGTTCACCAAAAAATAATTTCCAAATAAATGAGAAAATGCACTATGTATGTATTACATCAATATCAAGACAATGAAACATAAACAACTGAAAATAATTCATGATTTCCACAAAGGCTGAAGACAGTGAGGCACAAAAAACTGGGCTATTGGAGCTTGACCCCCTAATTTTGTTTTACTCCATACAAACAATCCAATAGAGAGAGATGCTATGTCATTTCTGCCTCTTTCATGATCTCAAATTCCTTTTTCTTCAACCGCACTTCCATGAGTTCGAATTCAAGTTTATTATTTTCATTTTCTAACTTCAGTCTCTTCAACTATATTTACTTACTCCTACAAATTACTGGCCCCTTAAACGCCTCCTTCTCAAGCTCAAGTTGTTGTGCCTGAACCTCCACTTTCAGCGTTTTCACATCAAGAAGTTGTCTTTGCATCCATGCTATTCTTGTACTATCTTCTTCAAAATCTTCTCCATTTTCATCATTAGTTTTCCCATTTTCCTCATGATTCTCTCTCCCCTTAGGAGAAGATGACTGCATACCATAATCTGCCAGGATATGTAGCTTGGAATAAGAACACATTTCTTCCTAGAATAAGTGATTGGAATCTATAATTTTCATCAGACCCTTTTTTTTCCCCTCAGAAATATGATCCATAGAATAAATGAGATGATGATTCTCAACAACCTTTTATGTGTCTCTTCCAAGCACATCATTTAGTGCCTTAAAATTCTTGTTCATGTCATTGAATTTATCTTTGCACTGCTGACAATAAATATGAAATCCTTTCTCCTTCAATATTTTGGAAATAGATTTCCACTTTCCCTTCATCATGTGAGCACTAGACTTGTTCCTATTACATTCCTCAATAAAAAAAACAAACCAATTGAATCATAAGATTCACCATGTCCCCTCTCCATTTCATAAGTTTCTAATGGTCATCAATGTGAGGTCTAGATTTCATAAGTGGATGATGTTCATCACTTTCATCTTTATCTATTCAAATGAGACTATGATGTTGATGGTGATATTGGTGTTGTTGGTTCAGTTGTTGTGAATGATGGTCATCACTTTCATCTTAATCTCTGCAATTGAGACTATGATGTTTATGGGGATATTGATGTTGTTGGTTCTGTTGTTGTGAATGATGGTCATTGAGCACATCTCCAACCTCATAGTAGACCTACTGGGCAAAGTGCAAATTGAAATTGGTCCTTTGCTAGGCTTTTCTTCACTTTCAGCTTTTTAAAAAGAGAGTATGAAGCCCAAATCAACAATCTATAAATGAGATTGTCGTTCAAGGCCAAACAGTAATTGGTCCTTTGCTAGGGGTAGCTTTTCTTCACTTTCAGCTTTTTAAAAAGAGAGTACAAAGGCCAACTCAACAATCTATAAACGACATTGTAATTTCTTACGTTCTGATATTCTTGTCTATACCCGTTTGGAGATATCTACAACTTTTCCAATCTTCTATTTTTTATTTCTTTAAAAAAATGCATCATATATATAATTAATGCACAAAGAAAACATACATCATATAGTCTTTCATTTCTATATCTCAGACTCGCAGCAGAGTTATGAGAGTTTTCCCTTCCAATATAGGCAACAAGGGCAATACGATTTCTTTCACATCCACTGCAATAAAGTTTAACTGCTTTAGCAACCAATTTTCTATTTTCCTCTGTAACCAAGAGGTTTTGTACAAACTTTTCAACAAACATGGTGAGGGCCTATTCATTGGTACATTATCCTAACAAACACTACAGGCCTCTGTTCAGGGTAGAATTGAGAGAGTCTATTTCATCTATATAGCATTTATGAAAGAAGTCATATTTGCTCCTTTTTTTGGATGTATTGCACTTTTGGTTAAATGACAATATATGTTGCCATAAATGCAATGAAATGTTTTCTATCGGTGGTTACTTTGTGATGAGTTTTGGGTGGTAAGGAACTTGCATGCATTTTATGGTGAGACAAAAGTTTCCAAATCCATGTTGTGGGATGGGTCAAGGGGCTCATGGATCTCTATGGAAGGAGCAGTTGGCTCAACAATAATGAGGAATGTACAATGTTATGCTGGTAGGCAAACATTTGCTGCTCACAAAAACTAAAAGATATGGAACATCCAATGCCTACAACATGAGGCTTCCACAAGGCTAAGATGGAGCCAAAACCCTTGCTATGAAGATTTGTACATAGAATATTTTGGAGTTGGGGAGCCATCAAAATTTTATTGAGTAAGAGAAGAATCCCATAATTTGATTTCCTAGAATTCAAAGTCCCTCTATTATTATATTATTATGAAGTGTATGACGTATCTTGGAAGCAAAAGTCATGCTTCTGCAAAATTGCATCGCAGAGCCAAAATTCTCAAAATTGTCGGAAGCTAGAGTCGCCATTAACTTCAAATCACTGCTCAAGAAATGTTTCAATGTGTTCAAATAAAGACCCACCCACTCTTTCCAATGGGTGGATGAGTGGAAGTCCCAGATCAAACAAAGAATTAATGAGTAATTTCAACTTGGAACTAAGGATATTCCAACAATAATGTAATTTAAAAATTAGCAATCGAGGAGTGTTTGACAACTGCACCACTAATCTCGTCAAATTCTGAATTAAAGTCGAGATAAGATTAATGGCAAGAATGGCAGGCTGGAGGAAGCACTCGACAGTTTACGTGCCATGGACGAACATAATATTCAAGTGGATCCTGAAATCTATGGGTGCCTCATTCAGGCATGTGCGAATAAGAAAGCGAGAGCAGAAGGTAAGCGAATTCACATTCACATGATCACTGCTGGAATTCCCCTGAATTCCTTTCTAGCTTCAAATCTGATCGCTATGTATGCCAAATGCGGATGCCTGGAGGATGCGCACGAAGTGTTTGACAAATTGAGTGAACGGAATTCCCTTATGTGGAATTCGATGATTAGAGGATATACTACGCATGGAGACTGTGAAGAAACCCTTCGGTTATATTACCAAATGCAGAATTCTGGCATTCGGCCTGACCATTACACCTTCCCATGCATTCTCAAGGCTTGTGCGGTGCTGGGGGCTCTGGAAGAGGGGAGAGATGTACATGAATGCATATGCAGGAATGGGTTTGAATCAGTTGTCTATGTGGGGAATGCCCTTGTTGCCATGTATGCAAAATGTGGGAGTTTGGATGATGCACGCGGTTTCTTTGACAGAATGTCTCGGCGAGATGTGGTGTCATGGAATGCCATGATTGCGGGATATGCTCATAACGGGCATTGGAGTGAGGCGTTGAAGCTATTTAGGCAGATGCAATGCGTAGGACTGAAGCCAGATGCTGCCACTATTGTGACTATGCTTCCGGCTTACGCGCAATTAGGAGTTCTGCAAAATGGCAAGGAGGTTCATAATCACATTATTAGGAATTGCTTTGAATCTTATGTTGTGGTGGGAAATTCTCTTATTTCCATGTATGCGAGATGTAGATGTATAGGCAATGCTAGCAAGGTGTTTGACACCATGGGTTTGAGAACTGTTATTTCATGGAATGCGATGATTGTGGGATATGTGCAGAATGAACTTTCTAACACAGGTATAGATTTGTTTCGTGAACTACATCTGGATGGAACAAAAACTGACCAGGTAATCATCTTGGCTGTTCTCCAGGCATGTACTCGCTTAGGATTTCTGAAACAAGGGAAGGAAGTACATGGTTATATAATTAAGGACAATTTTGGTTCAGAGGGGAGATAAGATTAATATGAGTGCTCGATCCTAGGGACCATAAATTCCATATGACCTACCAATATTTTCATAACCTAGGATTATATCCATAATTAAGGGATGGGGTTGTATTTTGAAATTTAGATTGTGAAAACCCTGAATCAATAAGTGTTGATCCAAACATAAATGTGCATTGTGCAACAATGTCAACATGGAAATCTTGTTAAGCGTATTTATATCTAAGTTGCAGAGAAACAGATACTGAATTTTTTGAATAGACAGGAACTAATTACAGGGAAATTCTATATAAACAATATGGAAATCGGGAAACCTAGATCCTGGCAACAACCCCAATCCAAAACGACAGCTCCAGTCCAAGAAATCGCGAAAATGACAGCGCCAAAATGAAAACGACAATGCAGAATGCCGGGCGAATGAAGAATTTTTGGGTTTTATTATAAGAATAAAACTCTCGGATGAGAGTTAAAAAAAACACTCCGACGAGAGTTGAAAAAACTCTCAGACGAGAGTTAAAGAACTCTCGTCCGAAAGTCTTCACGAGAGTTTATGTTAATACAACTCTCGGACGAGAAAATGCATAACTCTCGTCTGAGAGAATTTTAACTCCAGTTAAACCCAATCAAAATCTCGGGCGAAATATTTAAAATCTCTCGGACGAGAGTTTTTTAAACTCTCAATCGAGAAATAGAGTTGACTATTTTCTCGAACGAGAAATTGAAAATTTCTCCCAAATTCTAACCATCCGCCAAAAAATGATTTAACTTGAGATTCACCAAATAATTATTATGTTGTGCCCAGTTACTGTCAAAACCTTGTCTTAGTTCCCTGGAGTGTTTTTGTTCACGAGGTCTTTTCCTTTACACCAGCATTATTGGACTACTGTTTGAGTTTTTCGTTGGGTTTCTTAATGGAAAAGCTTCAGCAGGAAAAACCACCATTTAAGCAGTAAACACTCCCTTAACTTAAGGTTTTCATGTAATTTTTTCTTTTAGTCATTCTGGGTTTAATGAAAGTTGCTAATTTTTCTATTCATGGTTTCCAGATACCCCAAATGTTGTTCTACCTCCGCACAGGCTTCTCCGAGAACAAGGGTTTCACTTCAAACTCAACTCCTCCAGGTATTTCACGACTTGGCATGATTTTCTTCTGGGTTATCTATAGTCCACTTCCTAGCCTTCTGAGGGTTATTAGACCTGTGGATTTAAAATATGAGTTTTTGTAAGAACGACCCGAATATAAGGGTTGATACCCAAATGTTTTTGGCACTTAGTGTATTTTTCTTTCCTTAAGGTGCCATGCCAACTAGATTAGCAGTTTCACCATTTTTTTTTTTTCCCATGAGCTGAAATGACTTATACATATTTTTATGTTTAAACCCTAGTATGGTTATTTAAGTGTATGTATTATATAGTGGTCCATTCTGTTTTAACCCTTCATTATGATTAATTTTTTGTATGTTACGGTCTCGGTTGTAATTGCAACAATTGATTTTCTTTCAGATGCATGAAAGTCTCAGCTCTCGTGTATTTAGTTTGTTTTAATTTATGAGTACAAGGTTATTCCTCCTCGTGTAAGTGTAATTTGTATTTATTTATAATGCATGGACAAAAACCATTATTCACTGATTTGGATTTTCATTCTACAGGCCTTTTGACTTATGGTTTAGTCTGTAATATTTATGGTTAATATTTTTGTAATATTGATACATAGTATTCTTTTTTTATGAATGGACCACATTTATTTGTTCTATAGATGAACAGACTGTGTTTCTTTGATTTCCAGATTTATATGCACAGGAAAAATCTATTCGACCTCACCCTGATGAGAGTGCAAGTTTCTCTTCCAGGTTTGACCCAGGGGTCTCCTCTAGGTTGAATCAACCGGAAGAACCACCCCAAAACTCAATAGTTTAGGCCACCCCTTTCAGCTTATCTATATATATGTTAATCAAGAGATGTACTCAATGGATTTGGAGAGTTATAAAGTTATAATCTTTCCTCAATTCTTATACGATACTAGTCATATTGTTGTTTATGCGTTCTGCTAAAACCATTAACAATTTTCCTCCTTACTATAATTATAACACTATTTTCACAATATTAGGGTTATAAATAATAGGCTCTCCTATTGCGTTTGTTCCTTAACGACATGATTCCCCCATAACAGTCAGGGTTTTAGCCTTAAACACTTATAAACGTTTCACATGAAATTTACTAGCCTGTGCAACATATATATATATGTGTGTGTGTGTGTGTGTGTGTGTGTGTGTGTGTGCAAGAAGTATACATGCTCACTATTTCCTTATTGTTCTTTCTAAATTTTCCATATTCAGTAACGAAATCAATGATTCATTATATTCTATTAGCATTTACACTTACCTTGTTGGCACTATAACTCATTTAGCATTTCTAGATTAAAGACCGGTACTCACATCTAACAAGTATTAACAATATTTATTTCTATATATCTAGTTCTCTGAATTCTATGAAATTTAGTTATCTATCTAATTGAGATTAAAACACATTATAAGCCATAGGTTAAGCCGCGTACACAGTGACTTATAATTTAACAACAATTATCACATTTCTTAAATAGACAAACATCGTACCTATGAGGTTTACAATGTTTGCTTAACTGGTTTAAAGTTGAACAAGAAAAATCAACCAAAGAGCTCGTTGCCCTTCTTATGAAATTGACAATGACGTCCGAGTCTCCCCCCAAGCTTCTTACTACCAGTCAGTGCCTGTAATATTTTTTTAGATTGAACTCTAGCACACCCCATAACCTCCAACTTTATTCTTGCACATAGTTGGACAAGAATCCACTGGTTCCCCAAGCCCAACTCTAGAATATGTCCTTTCTTTCTCCACTACTTCTGTAGTTCTTCTTTTTCCTTTCTTTCTTTCTGAGGGTAGAACCACTCTCCTCCCACCTAAGATCCCTTTTGTCTCTGGGGAGGAATGCCAAGAAACACAACTACTCTAACTACTTCTGGGCTCTATCCCTTGAATTTTCCTCTTCATGCCTTTTCCTAATTAATATATAACTGCATGAATTATAATATGACATTCGACCTTTAACCCACATATATTAGAAATTGTAAATTAATGGCTAGTTTGACTTGAATAGGAAATATAATTAAAAATAATAATTATTTATTTATTTTTTATTTTTTAAAGAATAAATTAAATGTTTAATATTTATAATTTGAATTTTATATATTTATTTTTATTTTTAATAAAAATAATAACTATCTATTTATTTCCAAAGAATAATTTAAATGTTTAATATTTATATATTTTTAAAGAACAAATTAAATGTTTAATATTTATAATTTGAATTTTATATAATTATTTTTATTTTTAATAAAAATAATAATTGTTTATTTATTTTTGTTTTTAATAATAAATGAAAGGTTTATTATTTATATTTTTTAAGAATAAATTAAATGTTTACTTGATTTCGTGCTCTTATGGGACGCCTTACATAGGGGAAACTGGTTGATCAAGTAATCAAAGAATTCATGAACATGTCGTTGACCTTAAACATAGTAGATCACACTCCTCTGCCCTAGTAGAGCATGCGGAGAAGACAAAACATGACATTTGCATTGAATATGTTAAGGTTATTGTGAGGATTGACCATTTCCACCACCGCAAGTTGAGATAAGCCCTAGAAATCGAAAAGAGGTTGGTTAAATATAGTAGATCACATTTGTATTCCCTAGTAGAGAATTATGAGAAGACAAAACATCACATTTGCATTGAATATGATAAGGTTATTGCGAGGATGGACCATTTCCACCACCGCAAGTTGAGAGAAGCCCTGGAAATCGAAAAGAGGTCGGTTAACCTCAACAGAGATGATGGGTGGATTGTTAGCAAATGATGGATTCTTGCCCTTCACTCTTAGTTTTTGTTTCTCTTCCCCTGTTCTCCCCCTTATCGTTTACTCTGCTTTGGCTCTTTGTTTCTTTCTCCCTTTTTTTTTTTAATAAATTTCATAGAAATATTTTTATGATTTAACTTAGTAAAATTACCAATAAATAAAGTAGAATTACATATTAAGTAAAATAAATAAAAATTTATTTTGATGATATTTGAATTACATAACTTATAATTATTAATAAGATATTATTAAAAATAAAAAATATTTATATATAAAATTCAAACTATAAATATTAAGCATTTAATTTATTCTTAAAAAATAAGCAAATAATTATTATTTTTAATTATATTTCCTATTCAACTCAAACTAGTCGTTAATTTACAAATGACTAGTTGGAGCTTTCATCTATTTAAATAGGTTCCTCACGTAGGTTCTCTTGACATGATGATGAACCCGGTTCGAACACGTAAATTTACACAATTTATGACCGCTTAAGCAAAATTCCTGTCTTTTTAAGGGATGTTCAAAATTATTTGTAGTTCTTCTCGAAATAATGCTATTTGAAATTGAATTTTAGATCATTATTTAATGCTATTTTTATTCCCGATGCGGATGGTTGCGCGGCCTGATGGGACATTAGTCCCCAGACACATCCCGAGGAGGCTCGCATGGGGTGGCCATATGGCCCCCTGCGGATCCATTAACCTCGCCATTAATCCTCCAACTCCATTTGCATTTACTCTCCCACGCCGGCGCTCTCTCCTTCCCGTCCTACTCAGTTGGTTAACTATGGCCTTCATCTCGGGCCTTCCGTTATTCTTGCTGCTTATGCGATCTACATCTCTGTGGGCTTTCGGTAGTGAACTGCGTGTGCAGGCCAAACGCTACTTCACCACCAGAACGACGCGACAACTTTGCTCATTAGTTGTTTGGAAACTACACAGTTGTATTTCCCCCAAAGCACCTTCTACTACTCCAATTCATCTGCAGTCTGCTGGCATTACTTCTGGTTTCCTGCAGAAAAGCCCCTTCCTGTTCTTCTTGTCTCAGGCAGTTTCAAACTATTGCACTCGCCATGCCAAGGCTCCATCACCGAATGCGGTGTCGCCGGGGTGCAAGTCGAGGCCGGTCTGCGCACTCACATTCCTCCACTAGTTCAAACACAGAGACCTCCTCTGAGGACGTTGAGTGGGGGCGTTATCCAGGCACCCGCAGCCACAAAGGTCGAGCTAGCCATCCTGGAATTGCACACGAAGCTCAACCCTCCCCACCTCCTTTTGTTGTTCCGACTAGACCTGTCTCCCCTACCTCTCATGCTTCTCAAAGGGCGGAATTCCACTTCGAATGCTCTTTCAACCAGTCCATTGTCACTGCCTTTGTTACTGTCACCCTGAGAGAAGAAACGCCTCTCTGTCTTCCTCCTATGCTTGGTCCTACCCCCCCTCCCCTTGGTCTTAATCTCGCCCTGGCTGCGAATTCTCCTGAAAGACGAGTTGCGCCCCCAAATTCTGCACCTCCCGACTTGGGTAAGCAACCCATGCAGGTGGACGCGGGCATCACAAGCAAAGATGGTGAACAGAAAGAAAATGTTGAAGATCCGGAGGACAAGTACTGGTGTCGCATAATGGAGGAGTCGCCTTCTCCAGCTCACGTGCAGTAATTCCGGTCTGCCTTGGTTCAACATGGTACATTCATTCTACTATTTTGGGAGATACACTGATTTTCTTTGGTTTTCTACAGCAACAACAGTTGCATGCTATTCTAGTCTTTTTTGCTTTTTTATGTTGTATGTAATGAACAATGCACCGGTTTCCCTCTCAAGGGCAGTGAAACTCCTCTTAAAAGAACTAGTTTCCCACTTAGGGCAGTTCGTTACTTTGTTAAAGCATGGACATCAAGCCCAGTCTTCAGGCTCTCATGGTGACGAGGCGGTTTTGTAACAATATGTTTTCATAAATAAATTAGCATGTTTTAGAAAAAAAAAAATGCTATTTCAATTTGAATTTTTTGTACAATGTTATTTCAAATTGAATTTATTTATAAAAATATTAGCAATAGTATTTATCTGTAGACATAATATTTGGACACTGTGAAGGAGGTGTCAACCTAACATCATTAAATGTTTATGTAGAATTAGTTTTGCTAAAGTTATTTTTGGAAACTAATTTAATGAGTAAAGTAATTTAATTAATTTAAAAAAATCAATTCCATGTTTAAAGAAATTCAATTGATTTAGGAAAAACAAAGATATATTATCAAAGATTCAATAGCTCATTCAAGTAGGAAAATAATTATATAATACATAGGAAAAGAAATGGGTGGAGATAAATACCTTTACTCTTTAATTGTGTGTATGTGAAGAAAATGAATGCAGTACTACTCACACTACATGCACATTTATCTCCTTCTATATCAAAGTAAAAAAAAAGAAAATTCTTAAAAACCCAAATAATTTTTATTAAATGTTGATAACCAACAAATATTTTTAGTTGCAATAAAGTTGATTTTTAATTCTAAGAAACAGAAATTTCTGAAATAATTGTAATTTAAATTATATTTCAAATATTTTTTGAGACGAGTTGAGTTTATTATATTTAGAAAGAAAAATCCCAATAATTTTAATTAATTTAATTTTCATAAATTACAATTTTCCAAATCACATATTAATTTCACCACTTTATATAAAATAATAGTAAACCAAATATTAACCAAAATAATAAATAATAAATAATAAATAAATTTCTCCCAACACCATCATCAAACTTTTAAAAAAACCGTAAACAAATTTTCCTATACTAATGGTAAAACTTGAGTATGAAACTTATTTGGAGTTTTCCTACGTGATTGTCTTCGTTTGAAATATTAAAGTGGTGCGTCTTTTGGGTGGTGTTAAATTATAATAGTAATAATAAATGGTTAATAATCTTATATTGGTTTATTTTTTTGACATTTTTCTAATATTTATTTTTTAATATTAATTAGATAATAAATAAAATAAAAATGTTTAGTAGGAATATGAAAAAGTTTATTTCAAAATAAAAAATTGTTTAGGATTAGAATATTTTTATTATTGATTTATCAATACATACAAAATATATAATTATTTGGTTTTTAATAATAATTTCTTATAAGTAAATACATGTTTTAATTGTTAAGTTCATTTAAGTTGTGAGTAAATTCTTTTGGTAAAAATTACATTAAAGTAAATTTTAGTAAAAGTACGTGAAAATAATTTCATCAAGTTCATCATTAAAATAGGATAAGCAGTCAAACTAACCATTTAAATAGATAAAGAAATATTTATTCAAGTTATATATATATATATATATATATATATATATATATGTGTGTGTGTGTGTTTTAATAGTTCAAAAAATTATATAAATGATTATTTAAATAGAGGTTCCTTATTGGACTAAAAAAAATGTTATACACTACTTTAATGTTTGGATTGACCATAATTTTAATCTAAATAAAATATGAATACTAAAATTTTATTACAAATTAATTTCATATGTAATATATTTATATAAATATTTGAATATATAAATTATCTTTCAAAATTATAAAATAGAAATTTAACAATATAATTTAAAAAATTATCAATAAAAATTGTAATACAAATTTGTGGAAAAGTGTAAAAAAATATCTATTAACAATACTTATAGACATATTGTCCAAAGAAAAAACTATCATTGGCCAAGAATGATTTTTCCAAAGAAGAAACTATGATTGACCATAATGATTTATCACAATAGTTTTATTTCAAAATTTATAAATAATGTTTAATACATTTAATTTCTTTTGAAATAA
>JAXQQM020082623.1:0-27808 GCA_034641835.2 Pinus albicaulis
CAAAGATATCATTCATTTTTCCATGGGGAACTTTCGCTTACCGTAAATTACCATTTGGACTTAAGAATGTTGGGGCAACTTTTCAAAGGGCTATGTCCTATGATTTTCATGACATTAAACACATTGTGAAACCTTATATTAATGATCTACCTGCTCATTCCTTACATAGGGAATATCATCCAACCCACTTACAAGCAATTCTTATGAGATGTAGGTATTATAAGATTCGCCTGAATCCACACTAATGTGTTTTTTGTGTACAATCTGGTCGATTACTAGGATTTATCATTTCGAAACAAGGCATTCGTGTTGATCCTTTGAAGGTTGTGGATATTATCAATTTACCTCCTCCTTCCACACTTCGCCAACTCCAAAGTTTGCAGGGGAAAGAAAACTTTCTGCGTAGATTCATTCTTAACTATGATGAGTTAACCAAAGGTTTTACTAGGTTGTTGAAACATAATATTATTTTCATTCGGGACGAGATCGCTGATAGATATTTTGATTCTCTAAAACATGCATTGACCCATGCACCATTATTGCATCCACCCAATTACAACCTATATTCCTTTTATACTTAGCAGCCTCTAATTCCACAATTGGAATGGTGTTAGTTTAGGAAGATGAATTTCACAACGAACATGTGATTTACTATCTTAGTCACAATTTAAATCTGACTAAAATCAAATACTCACATGAGGATAAATTGGCCTTGGTAGTATTTCAAGCTGTCCAAAGATTTTTTCATTGAATATTGTTACGAAAAACAACAATGATCTCTGATTGTAACCCTATGATGTATATTTTGACGAAACAATTACTAAAAGGTCTTAAATGACTATCAATCTGGAGCATGTGGCAGTCATATGTCTAGGTATGCCACAACCCATAAGATATTACGCGATGGTTATTTTTGGCCTTCGTTATTTAAATATTGCATTATAGCAGTCCGAAAATGCCACAATTGTTATATCTTTGATCATAAGATGCGTGCACCACCAGCTCCTCTTCACCCAATAATTGTTGTCAGTCCTTTTTCAAAATAGGGCATTGACTTCATTACATGTAACCCTCACTCATCCGGGGGGCATGGGTATATTATTCTTACAGTATATTATTTTACCAAATGGGCCAAGCCGATGCCTACATTTGCAGAAGATGGAAAAATTGCAACTACTTTTGTATTCAATCACGTGATTGCTCGATTTGGTGTACCCCAAGCTATCATTACTGATCATGGGAGCCATTTTCGAAACATTATGATGACTGAAATTTCTGACTACCTTGGCCTATGCCATGATAGTTCTACACCATATTACCCACAAGATAATGGTCAGGTTGAAGTTGTAAATAAAGTTTTAACCACTATGATTAAAAGGATAATTGGAATTCATAAATCGAATTGGCATACTATGCTTTTCTCAGCACTTTGGTCATATCGAACCTCAGCAAAAACTGCAATAGGTTTCACTCCTTTTCATCTAGTTTACAGTTTAGAATTTGTGTTACCGATTGAATGCGAAATACTGTCACTCAAATTAGGCATAGAATTACTACCAGCTACCTCTGAAGAGGAAAAATTCTCTTTATACTTGTCTCAACTAGATGAGACTTGATGCACCGCTGCATTAACTATTGAGGCTCATAAAAAATTAATGAAAGCTCAGTATGATAGGAGTGTTACACCTCATGTTTTTTCATAATTTGACCTAGTGTTGGTATACGACCAAGCTAATGATAAACTAGGAGCTGGGAAATTCGAACCCATGTGGCACGGTCCTTATACTGTCAAGCGAATGCTTGCAAAAGGGGCCTATGAATTGAATAATTATGGTGGGGTCTCTTTAGAAAAACCTAGAAATGGGCTTTATCTAAAGAGATATTATGCTTAAATCTTGTGTGGAGATCTTATTTGTATATTAGTTCTTTTCATAACTAGTGTGCCTTAGATTAGAAGAGTGTGTCTAGTTTAACTTTGTTTTTATCCCGACTTATCTGGATTACTCTTTGATATTTCAGATGTCGACATCCCTTCAAATGTATATTGGTTTTGCTGATGGTGCTTGTTGTAGTACACAGAACATTTCTTCCACGGTCTGGGTTATCTATTCACTCACTGATGAGTTAACATCTATGCATGGGGTAAGCCTCGGTCAAACAATGAATAATATTGCAGAATATAGCATAGTGATTGAGTTATTATCTAAATCCATTTCATTTGGAATTCGACGTTTCATCGTTAGGTTAGATTCTGAACTCATTGTATTACACTTAAATCAAGTATTCGCAATTAAAAACCTAGTATTATTGAGATTATTTTTGAAGGTTCGTCTCTTGGAACGAGAGTTTGATTACATTGAATATCAACACATTTTGAGAAATTTAAACACATTAGCTAATGCATTAGCTACTAGTGTTATAAACATACATTTTCAACATTAAAAGCAATAAATCAAAGCAACACTCAATAAACATGTTGAACAGATAGCCAGAAATAGTAGAAATATCATAGAGTAGAGTAATGTTTTCAAAAAATATTTCATCGTCCGCGATTATATGTTTAAAACACCTTATAATCGGAAAAAATAATGATACAAAAAAACAAATTGTCATAGTCTGCACAATCATCCACTATTCATGGTGGTGATTATGATAGTACAAGACAGCTCGTGCCACTCTATTAAGGAATCTCCTGAACTGACCAGGAACTCCAATAATGTGTCCCTAGAGACGGAGAGGGACATGATCTATCGAAGTCTCCAGGATATCCAAGGTAAACCACTCTAGGTTATGTTCTAGATCAGTAAGAATCTCAGCTGCCTAATCATGTGGTGCTGCAATGGACTCTCTTTGCTTCCTGTCGAAACGACAAAGCGTGGCTGGCCTTCATGGACCAACATCTGCATTTTAAAAAAAATTTCATCAATATTGGACGATTTAAACAAAAACAAATAAAAATTAGAATTTAGAACATGTCAAAATGATTCTTACCTGAGTCAGCCCACTGTGTTCCCGGAGGAAGGGACATCTCTCGATCGCCACGAAAGTCTATCCCAGGATATGGGAAATCTTCTATGGCGAAGATTTGGTTCTCCAACCAATGGAAATAAGCTGGAGTAAAATGAGCAATATCACCACCCTCAGTATGACGAGCCATCAGTGCAACCCATCGGACCATCCAAGGCTCCTTGACTCTACCATGATAAACTAAGATAAGTTATGGGGCAAGTGAAGGAATTCTCTCTAGAGAAAATGTGACAACAGTAGCTCCATACCCAAAGTTTTTCAACTTTGAGTTTTTTGCCCTGGTCAATTTTCCTTTTACGTTGGCCAATATTGCCTCACACCAATCGAAAATGGTGCCTCTAAAACAATCAAAAAAATTTTGCATCTGGGATCTAGTAGCAACGTGTGGAGCTGCACTCCCACACAATTGGATTATAGTAAATGCAACCACTTTAAGTTCAGGACGGATGATTGTTTTTATATCAATGCGTTTATCTTTGGGATCTGCTTCCTCATTGCAGAATTCTTACTCAAGGCTAGTGACAGATTGGCCACCTACCCTAGCCCCAAACAAAGAGATTGGTTCACCTCTCTTTGATAAACCAGTAAGAAAATATATATCTTCCAGCTCAATTTCAAGCTGGTGATCTCCAATTATGAAGCACTATTCCTAGATGTCCCATTTTTTTACTAGCCAGGTGAGTAAGTCTACTTGGGCCCTCATACCTTGAATAACCCAGAATTTATACAAACCACATTCCATCAACACACGCAATGTGGGCGCATGTACCATTGTGGCCTCATCAACCTTTTCATGTTCACATTCCCTCCACTCAATCATTGTAGATATTATGCAATGGGAAAATTGGAAGATTAGAAACAATTTGAGTAAAAAATTTGGTTTATTTTGGGGGAATATATCATTTTATTTTCTTAACGGTGCCTCCGCACCTTTTGCACAGAGACAGTGTGAGGATCCGCACACGTCCTGTACAAAAAGTGCGGGACCATGACAATTTTCTTTTTGAAAAATTGTTGGGGTCCACAGGTGTCATGTGTTTTACCTACAGACCCCTATGGGTGAAATTTTGAACATATTTTTCCCCTAAAAAATAAATTCAAAACCTAAATTAAGAAAGTGAATGGACAAAAATGAAGGCGAGGATGATGTGCATTACCTGGAGCTAATGATTTTCAATTCTGATGGTTGAATTTTCTGTAATCTCCTCTGGAACGTTTTTTCACCAAAAGCTCTCAACTTTCACTCTGGAATCAAATGGTAAAAATGATTTAGAAAAACTCATTTTTATAAGATTTTTTGAATAAATGAAATATAATTTTGTTTATTTTCCACTTTGAAAATTTGTTTTCCTAACTATTTTTATTAATCATAAACATGTATGTTTAATTTTTGAGTTCTTTGTGCAGAATACATGATTTTTTGGGTAAAATGATCATTTTTGACAAAGGAGTATACTTTTTATCCTTTTTTCGAACTCGGTAAAAATTATGAAAAAGAGAAACTTATGAGTACATTTTTATCCCTTTTTCGAACTCATTAAAACTTACGAAAAAGTGAAAACTTGAGTTCTCTTTTAAGCCCTTTTTAGATTTTCTAAACATGAAAAGATTGCTGAGTACTTGACTATTCGAACTCGTTAAAGGAAATGAACATTCATCCTTTCAGTATAAGTTTACCCCTTTTCCAGACTGAAATGGAATATTTACGAAAAAGCTATACATTGACTAAACATAGTCAATAGAGTTCTCTCCTATATTATTTTATCATTTTTCTGGCTTGAGAGACTAAATTTACGAAAAATAGCACCCACATAGTTTCCTTAAGTTTTTCTTCTAACTCCCTAAAATTGAAAAACACCGAGTTTCTCCTATATTGGACTCATTAAAATTTAACAGTAAAGGACCTGTAAATTACAAACAGGAACGAACCACTCCTTCTTAGGGTTCAATTTTTAAACTAAGTTGGACTCATCCGAAGGATGAGCTTATCTAACAAGAAAATGTTATCCTCCTCAAGCTTGTGAAAAATAATGAGGTACTTGCTAGAAATGGTGGCAGAAAAAGAGAGAAAATGAATCCAGTTGTCATACTTTGTTTAAAAGTAGTATACCACTCTTGAACACGACACTTTTGTTACATTTCTACCTGGGTTGGGAAAATCCTTTGCCTATCAGTTAATCAAACCATATTGAAAGTCTTCAGCTACTTTCTGGGTATTAGCTTTAGGTCAATTGTTACCAAACCATCTACAGTGTCGTTATGTGTTCAAGAGGACAATTCAAATAGACCATTCATTTGTAAACATTTGTCTCCATTCGCGTTGACAATCCTTGAGTCAGTCCTTGCAAAATATTTCTACAAAACTTGATCTAATGGTTTTGTGTCATGGGCTTTCCTACGACAAATCACTTTCTATTTTTTAGCCACCTATAAATTTTGTCAAGCAAATAGGTGGCTAAATATGTTTCTAAGTCTTCAAGAGATACATTTCCTTTGAAAACCTATCATTCTTGAAGCCTCCATGTGTCTTTTATCCTTTAAAAGACCCTCATTTTTGTTTCCATTGAAGAACCTTGCTATTTTGTGAAAAATAATGCTTCAAAAGGCCTCTGTAATTGCCCATTTTCACTCATTTCCCTTCATTTTCATTAAGCCTAATTTTCCTCTTTAGAACCCCCAATATCCCTCTAAAATCCTCCAAAATCCTTTTAAGCCACTAAAAATCCCTTTCATTGGTTTAAATCCCCATTTTTCCCCTTTACCGAAAGCCGAAAAAACCCTCAAAAACCTTCATTTTTGGCTTTAAAAACCCCTGTTTACATTGAGGCCTTAAGCCCCTTTCGGTTAAGCCCTTAGCCCCTTTCTCCACATATGACCTGCACCCAGGACCAGGTGCTAATCCCATCGCACAATCGCAATCGGAGCTTTCCTTTACTACCTTTTCCTTTGTTATTCCAAATTTTCCGATGCGATGAAATTTGTTCTATCGACCTCTGTTGCAATATTGACCATCGATCTTTTGAAATCCAATGATCGGCGCTTTATTCATCTCCGCCCATCACCTCTCTTCATTACCCCCTCCGATGATGTATGGACCATTGATCTACACTTTGATCCGACGACCCTCGCATGATTGCCAATCACAAAAGTTTTAAGAGCCATCCCATTATATCCGTCGATTTTCGATCCCTAATTAAATCCCGACCGTCCATCCATACAGATCCGACGGCCAAGACATCATCGCACTTCGCTCAGAGCCTAACATTGTCACTCTTCCGATTTAATCTGGACCAATGAATCCACAAGAACCAACAGCCCAGATTTAATCATGCTCCACCCATGTGCCCTCCATCATTCCCCTTCTGATCTAATCCTGAACTTTGATCTCTTTAATGATCCGACGGTCTGCGCTAAATTTAAAATCGCAAAATCAAAGAACCACGAAGTTTTTGCCCCCTACCTTTCTTCGATGCGATTAAATCTTGGCCATCCATTCTACAGATCCAATGGTCAGGATTTAATCTGCCGTTAGCCCTTACCACCTTATTGCCCATGCATATTTCCATATCATGCTCTCATCCCCACTGTCATATCTCTCTGCCTTTCATCCAATGGCTGAGAATGCATATCGCTTGATTTCTGCGTCTGAGGTTTAATGTTTCAAAATTACGCGATAAAAGCGGTTTTGGGAGGACACGTGTCAGGTAGCAAGGCATATCGCATTTTTTTGGCAAAATTTCAAAACCACTTTAAAGCTGTGCGAAATCGGCTGCTTTCCTATAAAATTTTCTCCTCCCTAATATAGTCCTACTTTAATCCTAACTGTCAATTGCTTTAATCAGATAACTTATATCATATCACCTTTCCATCCATATTTCTTTCATCGGGCCTTCCTAAGGACTTCATCGGAAGATCTCTGCCATTGATCTCTTCCTGTGATCCAACGATCCACATTCAATCTCCCTTCGCCCTTCTAGCCCCACCACCAAATGCCCCGATTTCATTCATTTTAGCCTTTCTCCTTTGTAATTCACCCAAACATTAAACTTTTGTGTTTTAACACTAAGAGTTATTTCCTCCGCCTAATTCAGTCTAAACCACTTCACCGCTAAATCTTGACCGTTGATCACCATATATCAGTCTAATCCAACGGTCCAGAACTGTCCTCGCACTAGACCTCCATCAGGCCAGTTTGCTTCCATTCCGCAATGATTTTTACTCGTTCCTCTGCCTACATCCACCATTTCCATTGCTGCGACACTGCTTCCTCGGCCCTATGGAGCAATCCTCCTCCACTCCCATTGATTTTCTTAACATGTTTATTGGGTTTTTGCAGGATTACAGATGGTGAAAACCATTCTTTCTACACAGTTACTGTCATGGTGATACAAGGTGTAGAATGCCATTTTTTAGAGCTAGAGATAGTGGGAGAGACATCCAGGAAGATTTCAAAGCATGTTTTTATCCAAATCAGAGTTATTAACTCTTTTTCAAACCTTTCGGCGCCATTAAGACCTGTGTATCCACCGACAAGACATAAGAGAAGCGGGAAAGAGTAACAGTGACAGTTTAAAGGGATTAAAAGCCCATTATTGAAGATTAAATTCTTTAATCCAATGTTTAAAATATGAAGATACAAATTGAAGACCTTATTAATGAATCAGAAGGCTAATAAGGTCTAAAGTGCATGAAATAAACCATATCAATGTTTCACATCAGTAGAATGTTCTTTCCCAAGAAAGGACAAGTTCCCATAGTGTTTTTTATTCTCCATCAAGTTCCCGAGAAGATCACCACCCTGACAGTAGTCCTAAGATTTCCAGACCATTAGTTACAAAGTATGGTAGGCCTGAAAGTCATTTATCTGCCTTACTTGTCCCAGAGTACAAACAGAGTACAAAACAACCAAAAATTACTTCAAGAGACATACCTAGAGTTATTATCAGCTTTTCGAAGGCCACTAATTCATCCAAAGGGTACTAAAAGTCAATACAGAGATATTAAGACAGAATGGGCTACAGAACACTTCCCCCTCTGTTTTAATGAGCCATTTAAAGTTCTACCTACCTCTACTGCATCTCTTTCAGCTATAAGAACTCATGAGAAATACATGTTTTTGGTTGGTTATCTATGGATTGTAAGCTGTTTCTTTGAGATAGAGTTTTGTGTGTCTTAGTTGCAAAATAGGCTGGGATATGATTTCTAGTTGATATCAAGCTATTGGACAATGATGTATGTGACTGGTGTTGCTCTTTAATATGATAAGCATGTTCATCGGATCCTGATCTAAATCAGTGGTGATGTGTTCTATCTTTGTAAATGTTTTCCCTCTGTTATTCATCATATTTCATTTCTCTGATAAGAATCAGTAATTGAGATTAGGATATACTGCTGTAAAGTACCCTAATGCTTCCTTCTCTTCTTATCTTTTATGTTTTCTGCTAATTATGTGATCTAAGAATAGATTCAAGATAAGTTAACAAGTATAGTAGTTGGTTCTCCCTGCTTACTGATGTATGAATTTAGAGTTTGTTTTTAGATGTTCTTGTCTGGTTTTAGCTGAAAGAATTGGGATATTGGGAGATTTAGAGTCAGTTCTGTCTCACTAGGGTCCTTTTCCAACAGTTAGCATTTATAAGATCCCTTAAGTTGAATGTCAAAAGCATTGAAAGCTAAAAGTATTTCTCTAATCTTAGGCTTCACTTTGTGTCAAATCTTAAATGTTTTCTATTGTCTGAAGAGTTAGCCTCATAGCAGTTTTATCATAGATGGTTAAGGGATTCCCTGTCCCTAGATTTTCTCCTAAGTGGTCACCTTGGAAGGTTTCCTTTCATTCACCTTCATTTCCTTATTGTTTCATCCCATACTATCATCTTTAGAGATCCTCTGTTTTAGATGACTAGCCCATTTGAAAGCCTTCGATATTGAATTGCAAGTAAACCATTTTATGACCCCATTGCCCAATGGACTTGAGTTTTCTTTGAATTATCTTCCCATTGCCGAAAATCCATCTTTATTCACCTCTTTACCTCATATTGAACCCTTATTTCATGTTTCCCAACCAAAAAAAAAAACCAAACAAAACAACAACCCTTGTGCCCTATAACAAGCCTAATACCTTAAACTGAACTTTAAAGATATATATGTCTTTGCCTTTATAGAGATATCCCTCTTTGGATCCAGGAGAGCTATATCCTAAGATCCCAAAGTGGTTTGACGTTGTCTTGTCTTTTGGTACTGCCAAATCTACCAAAACACAGGAACCACAACATAATGGCAACTCCACTGGGGAGACTTTGAGTAAAACATTCCTTAAAACATATCTAAGAACTCAAAGAAGACCATAGTAGCCTTGGTTTTGTAGTAAATCACTGTGGTGGATAGTAAATCTCCTTAAAAAATTCTAAACCTTCCAGACGGTGACTCCACAGTTCCTGAATGACCATAAGACTTCACTAATGATCAGTAGGCCTGCTGATTATCTTTGTTTTCATGAGACTCCATTGGGAGACCAGTTGCATTAAAACATCATCCATATAAAAAGAGACACATAGGATTAAGCTTCTTGGTTTGAAGATAGTTTTCCTCTTAAAGACTGTCATACCTGGCTAACTTCCTTCATTGAGACTTAACATACTAGCTTCAATAACAATCCATACTAGAGCTTATCCTAATCCAAACCCACCTGAGATAGTTGACAACCCTAAGAGTATTCTTAAGAAGCCTTATACATATAGGGATCCAACTATTGTCAGACACATTAATAGAGATAATTCAGCACCTGAAAACTTTGTAGCTCTATCAAACAGCCAAATTGACTTAGACTCACCAAGGAATCTACCAAGAACTCAATCACTTAGTGCTATAGAACAGACAGACTTTGAGCCTCCAATATCACCACCACATAGTGGTCAAAACTTTAGGGACGGAGAAAATCCTCCATCAACACCTCTTGATATTAATTTCATCCGTAACTTGGGTCTCTCTCACCCTAGATCTGCTCAACAGTTTTCTACCGGTCCTAGAATTTCTGTCATTCATATACCTACTGCTGAAGCCCAAACTTTACCTTCACAGAATACTACCATGACAGCATGGTATGCCCCTCTAGTGTTACCACAGCCTCTAGTGCCTCTAGCCAACGAATATCAGTCAAAAATTCCTCATTTCACTGGAAAAGAGTCTACCACATCTCAAAACCATGTAGATAGGATAGGATGGAAGATTCCTTTGATTATATGGAGATAGATGATGAGACAATCAAAATGAGAATCTTTGCTCATAGTTTAGGAGGAGAAGTGAAGAAGTGGTTTAAAGGCCTCCCTCCTAATAGTATCCATGATCTTCCCTCTTTACATCAAACCTTCATAAACAAATGGGAAGTCAAAGGAAACCCTCTCCAAATATTAGCAGAATATAAGAACCTTAAAATAAATTAGGGAGAGAGTGTCCATGACTATTCTACTAGATTCAACAGCGTCTACAATGCTCTTACACCTCACATGAAACCTCCCCAAGGAATTTCCTTAGTGAAATACCCTGAAGGATTTGATGCTGACATGGCCTATTAGTTAAGGGAGAGAGATTATAACACATTAGAAGACATGCAGAAAGGAGCAGTGAGTGTAGAAGCAAACTTGATTTAAAAAAGAGCTAGAATGAGGGCTGAAAAGAAGGTAACCTATAGGGATGACACTGCAGCTTCTTCATCTGATTCCAAATATGATAGCCTAGCCAAAAACATGGAGAGGATACAAAGAATGATGGATAAAATGGTTGTCAAAGTCAATAATCAGAGCAAAAACCAAAATCAGAACCAGAACCAAAAAATTAGGAGAAACAATCCCCCAAATAGATAAAGAGACTCTGATCAACAAGCCATACATCCATTCCAAGAGAACTTCCTTGATGAAGATGAAGGAATAATAGAAAAATTATAGGGAACCATCATAAACATGGTGGAAGTAGATAACCAAGATCACACCTTTGCTACAAAAGATAATCAGACCTCATATGCACCTTGGGATGAGGAAGGGTTAGAATCTGAAGACTATAGGTTAGGATTCGAAAATTCCATCATGCAAGTCCGAGAACAATATGATCTAAAAAGAAAAAAGAAACTAGACACTCCCAAAACAAAAGATTTTGAAATCACCATTAAGAAAAGACCCGAAAAGGCTCCTAAAGTGACTGTTGAAAGCAACAAATCGGTAGCTGAGAGTTCTGGAAAAAAAAGAAGAAAAAGTGATCCAAACTACTGATAAACCAAGTCAAGAAACTAGTAGCACTAGCATTGCAGCTAATGCTCCTGATAAAACAACTCCAAACATTGTACATAGTGAGAATCAGTAAGCTGATTCTGCCAATAAAACAGAATTGAACCTTACAAAGAGCCAATCTTCTTTCAATTTAGAGAGTGAGATTGCCAAAATTAAAATTTCAGTTCCTCTCACTAAGTTGGCCAACCAAGATATATAGAAAGGTCAAATTTTGAAATCTTTAAACTTAGGAGAAAACAGTGACACTGTCAATTTAAATGATGATCAACTAGCTCTTCTGTTTGGTCCAAAAATAGAAGGAAAATTTTAGGAAGGGGTAGTACCTCCTTTCTATGTCAGTCTCAATATTCATGAAAAAATTCTGCATAATGCCATGCATGATTTTGGGGCTTCGTACAACCTTATGCTAAAATTTATTATGGAGAAGTTAGGCCTAGAGATAACCAGACCTTATAAAGACTTATATTCATTTGACTCTAGCAGAGTGAAGTGCCTTGGCCTAATCAAAGATATTTGTGTGAATTTGACCCAAATCCCATCCAAGTGCATGGTTATGGATGTTGTAGTGGAAGATGTGCCTCCTAAGTATGACATGTTGTTGTCAAGGTCATGGGGTGCCAAACTACAAGGTACAATGCAGATGGACATGACATATGCCACAATCCCTGTCTTTAGCCAGCTTAGAAGACTATATAGAGAGACACACATGAAATTTATGGTTAGAAGCCCTAAGAGACATGAAAATTCACCTCTGTACTCTATACATATAGATCTAGACTCTTTTATCCTTTATAATGATGAATTTATAAATGAGCCAGAGCTAGAAGACAAAAATTTAAACAACAGAGTAGAACCCACAAATCTTAACACAACGGCATCTCTAGATATAGAGGAAAACAAGGAAGAAACCTTCGAACAGTGTACTGAATCAAAAAACTAGAGCGAACAAAACCAATACTGAAAACTGCAGATTACTCATCACTCTGAGCCCCATGCAAATCCTAAAGAACAAAACATTACACAACATGGTGAAAACCTCTGAATACAACATAAGGGTGAACATAGCATTAGAGATGAAAATGATAATGAGTCCACAAAAAATCCCTTATGGAGGATGAACTTTGATGGGTCTTGCACTAGAAAGAATGCAGGAGCTGGAGTATGGTTGCACAATACCAAAAGCAATTATGCTAAGATTCATGCCTTCAAGCTAGATTTTAAATGTACAAACAACATTGCAGAGTATGAGACTCTCATCCTAGGATTGAATCTATTGAAAAAAATAGAAGCCCAAAGGATAGTTGTACATGGGGACTTTGAGTTAGTCATCAAACAAGTAAATGGAGAGTACACCGCGAAGAATCCTAGATTAAGGGCATACATAAATGATGCCATGGATCTATTGAAAACATTTGTAGAATATGAGCTTGTGTTTATGCCTAGAGACCAGAACATTATCACAAATGGATTGGCCTACGCTGCTAGTTCATATCAGAAATCACCTAGTGATAATCAGATCATTATTCAAACAACATATAGACCAGCAGTGCTAGACAATGAGAAATATTGGCAGGTCTTTGAGGGTGACAAACAGATAGAGGATTTCTTGCTTTGCAAGAATGAGTTTGAATTTCCAAAGTAGAGCTTTAATTCTGATGAACGTAGCTCGGATAAAGAGCCCCCTGATGAAGAAAAACCATCATGTTCTGTAGAAATAAACATGTTAACCAAAGAGTTCAAAAATCAAACAAAATAATACCTAAACATGGAAAAAGAAGACATAGAGGTGTTGCATTCCTAAGACAAAAACATACCTAGAGGATTAGCACCCTTAGAAGACCTTTCTGATTTTAACGATGTGGCAAAGAAACCCACTATAGAACACACTGAATCAGATGTTGAAGAATGCAATATAGGCAATGAAGACAAGCCTAAATTCATTAAACTAGCAAAACCCTTGCCGGAACACATCAAGAAGAAACACGTTGATTTATTTAAAGAGTTTGTCGATGTGTTTGCTTGGAGCTATGAGGACTTAAAAGCCTACGACATGGAGATCATCCAGCATAAGATCCCATTGAAAGAAAACCAAAAACCCTTTAGGCAAAAACTGCGCAGAATTAACCCAATACAACTGCCTCTTGTAGAAAAGGAAATCAAGAAAATGTATGAGGCAGGAATCATAGTGTCAATGAGGTTTTCTAATTGGGTATCCAACCTTGTAGCTGTGAGAAAAAATACGGGAGAAATCAGACTGTGCATTGATTTTAGAAACCTTAACAGAGCCTCCTTAAAGGAAAATTACCCCTTACCCAAAATGGAACACATCCTGCAAAGGGCAGTTGGCTCAAAGAGGATATCGTTGTTAGATGGCTTTTCAGGGTATAACTAGGTCTTAGCACTCCTAGAAGATCAACTAAAAACATCTTTCACCACTCCATGGGGCATTTTCATGTACGTGAAAATGCCTTTTGGACTAATGAACGCTGGTGCAACCTTCCAAAGAGCTATGGACATAGCATTTTCAAAGGAAATAGGTCACTTCATCGTAATCTACCTTGATGACATAATAGTTTATTCCAAAACTGATGAAGAGCACCTTAAACATCTGAGAAAAGTATATGAGAAATGTAGAAGGTTCGAGCTATCTTTAAATCCATAGAAGACTGTATTCGAGCTTCAAGAGGGGAATTTTCTTGGCCATATTATATTATAAAAAGGAATAAAAATAGACCCAAAAGGAGTTGAAGGAATACTGCAGATTAGCCACCCAATAAACGTAAAGGAATTGCAGTCCTTTATTAGGAAGATTAACTTCTTAAGGAGGTTTATTCCCAACTTAGCAGAACTCCTTAGGAATATGACTAATATGCTCAAGAAATATGTTGGGTCTCAATCTAGTTTCCTAAATTGAGCTCATTTAATTGTCAACCAGGATTTGTAAACTGCTGAAGTGAAGTGTACCATATGTACCTAGGTGCTTGTTTCCTAATGCGTTGTATGTGGTGTTTTGTGATGTTTTTGGTCTTTTGTGATGATTTATGATGTTTTTAGTCTTTTGGTGATTTTTATGTTCACAATGGAAATGTCTAGAAAACTAATGGAAAGGGTTGGTGGTCAAAACAGAGTTAAGCCTAATGTATGGAATGGCAAATGCAATTGGAAATACTGAAGCAAAATCTAAACTATGACTAAATAAAAGCAAAAGCTTGATAATGACTTTTTAGGCAAATGACACAAACTAAACTTGAGAAATGATCACTAAATATGCAAATCTTCTAACTAAACAGTTAAACACTAATGATGCAATACTCTGTCCTAAGCTCTTCTATTCTATGATTAATTCCTAGTTCTATTCTGCAATTTAATTGAATGTCACAGAACCTATACTCAAAGAGTTATTGGTTTCTTGTTCAAAGTAGTTCTTTTGAGGAAGAGCTCTGTTTTATGAAATGATGAGGAAATTACAGAAAGATTTCAGACCTTATAGTGATGTTGTCTTCTGTTCCTATGGCTATATATCATTTGTAGTTTTTAGAACAAGAAGATGTTTGTGAATAATGAAGGCTGTCTTGTTAATCCTAACAACTAAAGTAATTTATTGTGCAATGGATGACAATTTTGAATATGAGATGCAAGTGTAGTGAGTTAATCTAAGAATGAACCTAAGATGCCACTAAACTAGAACAATGATGAACTATAAGTCATCATCAAACTTGAAACAAAGTAACTGAACATGAATTAAATACAATGAAACTCCGGAGTTGTTCTAACTATACTAACATGCATTAATATATGAAGTTACACAATCTGTTTGTTCATCATTAGTGATATTTTGGAAGAGTTCCTTCTTTTGGAAGAGGTAGAACAATTCTGACTGTGTACTTGTATGCAATTGAAAGAAAATGAACTGAAAGCAAATGAAAAACTAAGTTATCACATCCATACCCTACTCGTCATTATGATGTCTTGGGCAAGCGTTTAAGAGTGAGATCAAAGATGATACTTAGTAAAAACACATAACTAAATCATCCATTATCACGGTCATGTCTTGAACTTCTTAAGGATGTCTTGGAAGAATTTCTTCTTGTGGAAGAGTGATTAGAACAAGTGTAACTGTGATAGTGAATAGAAAAAACTATAACTAAATCCTACAGTACCATAGCTATTCTTCATTCATCATTATAATCTGTTGGAAGAGTGCCTTCTTGTGGAAGAGCTGGAATGAATATAACTACAGTAGCTAGTTAAAACAACTATAAATTCAACTTCTAATTCTACAATACCATAGTCATTCAACATTCATCATTTTAATCTGTTGGAAGAGTGTCTTCTTGTGGAAGAGCTAGAATGAATACGACTACAGTAGCTAAAACAAAACAACTACCAATTCAAATGCAAAACGTAAAGGCAGCTAGGAAAACTTATCTAATTTACGCAAAAGAAATCCGTGCAAGAGGCAAGGGCCCTCTACCACTTGACGGCATTCAACTCCAAATTAAATCACGCCTTCAAAATAACTTTGTCTGCTCCATTAACGATGCAATAGTTTGAACATAACACTCTGTGTCTTCAAGGACGTAACACAGAGTTTTTAAACAAAATCTAGTAGCAAATCTAACATAAAATCTCTAACATAGCTCTCGGTCTCCCAAGAGTTTATAAAGCAAATGCACGTAACAATAATTACAACAATTTAGGAACAATGTCTTTCCTTATCCGAATCACGTTAGGAGTCTTTGAAGTGGCTGCGTGAAGAAGAAAAGACATCTGGACTGAAACAGTCCTAGTAGGAGTCTTCCTTCATAAATGTGTTCCCCACGTTCAAAACCATACCCAGAATCCATTTCTTCCTCCATGATGAGCAACGAACCATGTAGACAGGACGTGGATCATGCCCATATGCGGTTTTTCTCAAGAGGCCACCTGGAACATACTCCAACATGAAGGTAGCTGCAGAATCGCCGGTTAGCTACGGAATGTCTGCATTCTGCAGCTAGTTCCGGTCAAAATGCTTAACAATGGCAAAAATCACAAAATTCAACAAGTCAGTCATGTAAATCATTTTAGAAGTAATTTTAACTATATTTATTGATCAATTGGGTTTAAGATAGAAATGGACAAGGGAAAATGAGGTAAAATGAGGTGAAGGAAAGCACAATTTTGAGGTTCAACATACCCCCACTGCTGTCTCTTTGCATGTCCTCATGCAAATTATCCTATGAATTCAGAGGCTTCTGCAAGGACATCTAATCCCCTTCTTCTCCTTTGTCTGGAAGCTAGAGGTCTTCTGGGTTTCCTGATAACAAGTTTGAACCTGAGGTTGGTGAGTGCCCTGATTAGCTTTTTGTTCCTTGTCTTCAACTTCCCATTGGTCCTCTCCACTTTGTCTATATGTAGGGATAAGGTTGAGTTCATATCAGTCTTGAGCTTGATTTGATCTTTGAGAATTTCATTCTCATTTTTGATGTGTCTATTCAGCAATTCCAACTCATATCTATCCCTCCTTAATATATCTATTTCAGACAGTGGAGGACTGGGGGTTCTCTCTCTGCTTTCTGAAGCTCTCCTCTCCAAAGTTTCCACATAATCATAAATTTCCTGTTGAGCAGGATCAATTTCAGGGGTTCCTTCATAAAAATCCTCTTCATCATCCTCTTCAATGGGTGTTTCTTCATCTTCTATATTGATTACCCCTGTTTGTTTGATTAGTGTTTTCTTCAGTTTTCCCTTTAATCTGTGGCTTCTCCTAGGCCGAGAGGATCCCTCTCCTTTCTCTGTGGCAGATTCCTTGATTATCTTCTCTTCCTTAAGTTGCCTCTTGATTCGAGTCAACTTCTCTAAAATGATTTCCTCACTGCTCTCTTGGACTGGTTTGTCAATTTCAACTTTTGAAGCCCTCCATTTCCTACTTCTCTTTGTAGGCTGTGGTTCAGGTGATAGTTCTTTTGCTTCTTCAAAATGATTTCTTATTAAGAAATCATCCCATGTATCATTTGTTTTAGCTAGATGATGTTCAATCAAGATTTTGATCAAACCATGATGATACAGGGTTGTCTCTAAAAATTGAACTCTTCTCTGAACACAGGAAGCCATCTTCTTCGGAATTTGAAGCAATAAATATGGTAGGTTTAAATCTTCTCCCAGAAAATGCATCATTAGTCTGATGTGGTAGACATAAAATGTCCCATATCTACCCTCACATGTAACAATTTTTTGTAAAAGAAGTAGTATGTTTCTCCATTTGCTTTTCAATGCAGTACTGGGAATTCCTTTCTTGAATACACTAACATCCATATTTGGTGATTTTAAAATTTGTTTCCAGGAGTCATTGTGGAATTCCCTATTTTTAAACCATCTCTCTCCAGTTCTGAGTAATCCTGTAGCCTCTGCAATAAAAACTTCAGTGACAGTAAACTTGACATCACCTACTTCAACTTCGGTTCCTTGAAATGCTCTTGCAAATGTTTTAGTGACTTCCTTATGAAAGCCATTAAATTTTTCCAAAAATTGAAGCCATCCTATTTGTTGTAACATTTCTTTGCATTGTGGGTATCCTTCTAAATATTTTGAACCCACAGGTTCAGTCCTTACGATGAAACCCATGATTTTTTTCAATATCAAATTAACACTCTTCTACCCACAAAACAATAACTTTCACTTTTCGGATTGAAGTGGCTTCAAGCTCTAAATGAAAATGGCTTCAATTTTGGAATGACATACCTCTGATTGATAATGAAAAATTCTCTCGAAACCTTGAACTGATATGCTTCTATTGACAATTGAATTTTGAAGTGATTTGCCTCTGTTTGATAATGAAAAATGCCTTTGAAACCTCGGACTGATATGCTTCTATTGATAATTGAACTTTGGAGTGATATGCCTCTGTTTTATAATGAAAGCAATTTCAAATTTCGAGCTGATATCTCTCTGATAGACAGTGGCAGATGGCTTCAAATTTCTTTTGTGCAATACCTCCGGCTCTTGGTAGCAAATGGTTTCGATTTTAACACCTCTGTCTTTTCGCAACAAAAGACTTCAAACTCAACACTGCAACACCTCTGTCTTTGGTAACAAAAGACTTCAAACTCAATCACTGCAACACCTCTATCTTTGGTAACAAAAGACTTCAAACTCAATCACTGCAACACCTCTGTCTCTGGTAACAACAGACTTCAGACTCAATCACTGCTACAATTATGTGTTGATAGTGAAAATGCTTCAAACTCCGTCCACAGTGGTATTTTATCTGCCCACGGGATCAAGTGGCTTCAAGTCCTCACACTGTTACACTTCCAAATTTACCCTTCTACTCTGCTTTGCGTTTACAATGCTCAATGCTATTCAAACTGATATCCTTTGGCTCTGCTTTCGGTGATAATAATATCTCCGTCTTCGGAATGGAATGCTGGCTACGGAATGAAGTTATGGCAGTGGTCTCGGAATGGAGTAGTGGAGTGAGGTGGAGGGATTGTATTAATGATTGAAGGGACGGCGGAGGATTTTACGATGGCAGAGGGAATCAATCATTGAATGATTTGGTTAAGAGACGTGGAAAATTCAAACACCTCGGCCAATTAACCGCTTAGAGGCTATCGGATATGAAATTTGAAATGGAAGATTTTAATACAAAGTCTGTAGAGGGTTTGTTGGTGTTTGATCAATAAAAACAATTAAAACAACCTTTTCGAATAATCCACAACTAAACTATGCTAAACTTTTATGAAATGCCATCGTAATTTAAATTTGTTACCTCTGCCTTTTATTTGATTTTTGTAGCCTTTGTCTTCTCTGCTCATCTCTGGAGGAGTCTTCATAATTTTCTTGATGCTTTTGATTCATGAATTCACTGGTCACTTTGTTGTAATTCTGATGTCTGCTGATTGATGCCTTCAGGGTTTGTAGCTGCGGAAAGACTGTCGGGCTGCAGAAAGGCTGATCAGCTGCAGAATGTCCACTAAGCTGCAGAATGTTCCTGTAGAACACTTTAATCATGAAAATGGAATGTTTTTGGAGTATGGGTGAAATTTTATGTGGTATGAATGAAAATGGATGATGGATTATGATATGTATGAAGTGGATAATGGAATGGAATGGATTCAGTTCATGAAATGGAATGAAGGAACATAAGGGCTGTACTGCAATTCATGACATATTTTATTCACTTACAGCCAGATATCAAATTTTGTATTTTGACATGAAAATGAGATGGATGGAAGATGGAATGAAATGAATGAAATGTGGAATGGAGTGAAATATGAATGAGGAATGGAATGGAGTATGGATGGATAAGTGAATGGAGTGAGATGAAATGAATCATAAGCACTATGGAACTGAACTTATGATTTTTATAACAGCTGCTTATAAAAACAAAAATGGGAAAAGTTAGAGTGTCAGAGAGACTCTGATTTTCACCCTATCTTTTCTGTGTAAACATGCCAATCAATGATTGGTTTTCATGTTTATACCTTTATTTTTTTTTATTTTTTTTTTTCAAAAGAGAAATGCTTCAGAAAATTTAATCAAGTTGATGAAGAAGAGAGACTCTTCTTCATTAACTTCACATCATTGTCTTCTTGGAACTTCTTGACAAACTCTTCTCTTGAGAGTGGCTTGTGGTATAGCTTCAGTCTATGACAATTCACAAGAAAAGTGACCTCTTCTTCATCTATAGTTCTGATTTTTACTGCCCCATTATCAAAAATTCGAACAATTTCATATGGCCCAAGCCAATGTGTCCGAAATTTCCCTTGAAAATCCTTGAATTTTGAATCAAACAAGAGAGCCCAGTCACCCTCTTTGAATTTCTTCTCTTTGATGTACTTGTCATGCCATCTAGCCCTTTGTTGTTGGACTAGACTTGTTTTCTGAACTGCATCTTGTCTGATCTCATCCAATTCATTAATTTGCTCCATTCTATGCTTTTGTGCCTCCGTTAGATCAAGTCCTAGCTGAACTGCCATCTTGAATGTTTGAATTTGGAACTCTATGGGAAACAAAACTTGCTTTCCATAAACACGCTCATAAGGAGTATGGCCTGTTGTGTTTCTCCATGTAGTTCTATAGGCCCACAAGGCTTCAAGAAGCGTATCTACCCAATCTCTTCTATGTAGATGAACAGTCTTTGTTAGGATTCCTTCAATGACTTTATTAGTGGATTCCACTTTACCATTTGCTTGTGGATGATAAGGAGTAGATGTTCTATGTATGATTTTGTAATTCTCCATCATTTGCTCCACTAGCCTTGATGTAAATTGAGCTCCTTGATCTGTAACAATTTCCCTTGGGACACCAAAACGAGTAAAAATATCCTCAAAAAGAAAAGTAACTACAGATGATTCATTAGCAACAAGTAATTGTTTAGCTTCTACCCACTTAGTAACATAATCAGTGCAAACTAATATGTATTTCTTTTGTCTTGATGGAGGACTAATAGGTCCTACAAAATCCAAAGCCCATTTTTCAAAAGGTTCAATGTGTACCTCAGGTTGTAATGGCATCTCACCTGAAGGAGAAGGTTTCCCTACACTTTGGCAACTGTCACACCTTCTGACATACTCCTTAGCATCTTTAAACAAAGATGGCCAATAATATCCTAAATTAAGGATCTTATAGGCTGTCCTCTTATCTGCGTCCGCCACAAGGTTCATCATGACATGCCTTGAGAATTTCAGGCATCTCATCTTCACGAACACACCTTCTAATAATCAAATCTGGACCTGTCTTGTACAACTCATTAGCGACCCATGAATATCTTGCACTATCATTAATGATTTTTCTTTTACCCCTTGCATTCATAATTGAAGGAAATTTTCCTGAAACTAAATAATTGGCAATATCAGCAAACCATGGAGTTTGAGTAGAGATTGCAAAAAGATATTCATCAAGAAATTGATCTTCAACCGGAGTGTCATCTTTGATATTTTGAATTCTAGACAGTAAATCAGCCACAGTGTTTTGTTTTCCAGGCCTATCTAGAATAGTAATGTTGAATTCTTGCAATAATAACAACCATCTTATAACTCTGCCATTAGTGATTGATTTATTCATTAAGTATCTAATTGCAGAATGATCAGTGTGAACAAAAGTTTCATAGCCCGTTATATAGTGTCTAAATTTGTTAATGGCATGAACAACAGCTAAAAACTCTTTTTCAGTTACAGTATAGTTTAACTCTGCAGGAGTCAAATTTTTACTGATATAATAGATGGCATAGGGAATTAAATATTTCTGTCCCAATACTGCTCCTAGAGCTGTATCAGAAGCATCTGTCGAGATATGAAAAGGTAACTTCCAGTTAGGTCCCCTTAATATAGGTGCTTCAGAAATTTTGGTTTTCAGGGTTTCAAAAGCTAACTGGCAATCCGAAGTCCACTTAAATTCACAATCTTTGGTGAGTAATTTGAAGAGAGGAGATGCTATTTTGGTGAAGTTTTCTATAAATCTCCGATAATACCCTGTAAATCCTAGAAAACTTCTAACATCTCTTTGACAACTTGGAATGGATAGGTTAGAAATAACTTCAAATTTAGCCTCATCAACTCTAATCCCATTCCCTGAAATGTGGTGCCCTAAAACAATACCTTCAGTGAACATCATAAAACATTTTTCATGACTAAGAGAAAGGTTTGCTTCTTGACATCTTTTTAAGACCTTTTCCAAGTTTTCTAAGGCCTCTTCAAATGTATCCCCATAAACTGTAAAATCATCCATGTACACCTCTACACAGTCATGTATCAGATCAGAAAAAATTCCTAATACTGCCCTTTGGAATGTTGCAGGTGCATTGCATAACCCAAATGGCAATACTTGGTAGGCATAAGTACCCCAAGGAAAAGTAAATGTGGTTTTATCTTGGTCTTCAAGTGCTAATTGGATTTGATTGTAACCACTAAACCCATCCAGGAATGAAAAGTACTTTTTACCTGCTAATGTATCTAATAATTGATCTATGAAAGGTAAGGGAAAATGGTCTTTAAGAGTAGCTTTATTCAGTTCTCGGTAGTCAACACACACCCTCCACTTTCCATTTTTCTTAGGCACAATCACCAAAGGAGAAACCCACTGACTATCTGAAATAGGATAGATGAAATTAACATTTAATAATTTTTGCAGTTCTTCCTTGACAATTTCCCTAAGATTTGGATTCATCCGTCTTTGAGGCCGTCTGATTGGTTTGCAATTTGCCTCTATATATATGTGATGAGTACAAGTCTTGGGACTTATCCCTTTCATGTCAGTGTATTCCCATGCATATGCAGAAGAATGTCTCTGTAATACTTTGACTAACTCTTCTTGTTGAGATTTTTCTAGGTTTTTGTTTATGTTCAAGGTTTTGCCTGGAAAAATTTCACTTTTGGAGCTGCCAAATTTGTCCATAGAATGAAGAGACATCTGCCTAGATGACAAGAACTCAATATTGGATCCCTCTTGAAATGATTCTTGTTTGTGTTCTGGAGAAGATTCAAAGTTTTCTAGAGTATTCAGAATTTGATTATCTTCACTAATTTCTGAAATTGTGAAGAGTGGTTGCAAATATTCTTCATCCTCTATCCATTGAGTGTCATCTAGATCCGTAATTGTCCTAGCTGGAGGATATAAAGTGAATTTCTTTGTTGAACTTCCATCAGAAATATACATATCACCGGACCTACAACTAATAAAAGCATCAGCTATAGCCAACCAAGGTCTTCCTAGTATAACAGGATGGCCTCCTAGATTATTCTTGGGTGTTAGGATCATGAAATCCACAGGGTACTCCCAAGAGTCTAGGGACACTGGAATGTCTTCTATTACCCCATCTGGTCTAATCATAGATCTATCTGCTAATTGTAATAGTGTGGGTGTAAAGAGAAGATTAGGAAGTTTCAGTTTGTCCATGATTTTTCTACTCATGATATTTATTGCTGCTCCTAAGTCAATGAGTGTGTTTTGAATTTCAATTCCATTGATGTGAATTTTGACAACTGGATTTCCTGGGTCAAGGTAATTTGGAATAGTAATCTTACCCATCATAATGTCTGCTATTTGTCCTACCAGTTGAATTTTCTTGGTTTCTCTTATTCTTTTCTTTGTTGTCTTCATACTCAACTCCTTTATTGTTTTGGCTAAGATTGGGATTTCCTTGATGGCTTGCAATAATGGAATTTTAATGCAAACATTTCTCAATTCATCCAAGAAATCATAGTTAGGCACCATTATTTGTTTTTCTACACCTTTATCAATTTGCAGTCTTTCCGGAAAGGGAGGTATAGAAGTAGATGTGGATGGTTGCTCTAATACTGGAGTTGAATTTATTGGATCTTTTTGTTTCAGTTTTTCAATGTTTTGGTCTTGAAAGGATGTATCTTCCTCAAGAATTTTATTAACCCTTAGGGAGTCTTCCTCAGAATTATCTTGTTCTTGTATGATCACAGAAGGTTTCCTCTTCTCAAGTATTCTTCCAGACCTAAGTTGAACATCACTAAGGTCTAGAGGAGTAATTAAATAAGTTGGAAATTGTTGTCCTTCTATCATATATGTATTATGAGGGTTCTTATTATTGGGGTTTGGTATGGGCTGAGCTGGCAATTGATTGGATTTTTGAGGGAATGGTAATGGAAGTGGTTGATTTTGATGTGGTTGGTTTTGATGATGTTGTTGAGAATTTTGTTGAAAGTTTTGTTGAAGATTTTGAGGAAAATTTTGTTGAGGATTTTGAGGATAAAAATGTGGATATGGTGGATAGGATGGTGGATACTGATAGTATGGAGAGTATCTTCCATAGGGACTTTGTGTTCCTTGTGCCCAAGATTGAGATTGATTTTGAAATCGGGGCCAAGGTTGCTGCCAAGAATTCCAAGGTGGAGGTTGATTATACATTTGATCATGGAATCCTTGTGTCTGAGGTCCCTGCCAAGGTCTTCTAGATACAAAGTTAAGAGATTTTGTGGAGTCTGTAGGAGTTTCTTCTTGAAAAACAGCCTTGAGACCAGGAAGAGAAGGAAAATTCTTGGTCTCATGTTTCTCAGAACAAATAACACAGGTTTCTACAACTTTTACATCTAGAGGACACTCTCTCAAGGCATGTTTCTTCCCACATTTGGGACAAAAGATTGCCAAGGCATCAGATTCAGCCTTTTGCTTGTTTTGTATCTTGAGGGTGTCTATTTGTTCACTAAGACTCCCTAAGATGTCAGATTTAAAATCATCAAGCATATGTCCTATTTCTGATCTACTTACTGTCCCAGAAGCAGATTTACTTGCCCTTGCAAGAGCAGGATCTCGGACCTTTGACAGTTTTAGATTTCCCTCTGGAAAGGTTGATACATAACTCAGATATTTCAGGTAATGTGAGTTGTGATATATCCCCTTTTCCCATCATGTTAAGGATATCCAACCATTCATCCCTAATTGTTTTCAACAAAAGAGCTTTTAAAGTATCTTGATCTAGGTTTTCCATTTGTGCCCTTTTATGTTGTATTTAAATCTTTCCAACAAATCTTCTAAGTTTTCATCTTCTTTTTGTAACATCTTGAACACTTCTTCCTTATGATTAACCGGCATACAATAATCCAAGTATCTCTCTAGAAATGCTTGTTTCATGTCTTCCCATGTTCTAATAGAACTACTGTTTAAAATCATAAACCACTTCAATGCTGCACCTTTCAGAGTTGAAGGAAATAATTTCAATTTTTGAGCATCTTGTAGATAGTCATAAGTTCTACACAGCACTTCAAATTCAAATAAGAAAGTTTCAGGATCCTCAGTTTTAAGTCCATAGAAGTTCGGAAGGACAGAAGGTGAAATATTTTTCATGGTTGTATTGGTTTCTTCATCAAGTATAGGGAACCCAAAAGAGCTTCCTATTCTACCTCTCCCTCCATCTGCACCTCTACCTCCTTCTCCTCTTCCTCCTTCTCCTCTACCTCTTCCTCTACCTCCTCCAAATAATGTGTGTTCTCCATTAACAACTCCTCCTCCTCCTTCTTCTGCCATGGTTGACTCTCCTGTAGAAGTAGAAAGATTTGTGTCCCTAACAGGAGTCTTTAGATCTTCTTCTATGGCAGGTTCAGTGGATGAAGTGGAAGCTTTCTCTGATGGAATAGGTGACCTTAGATCTTCTAGAAGTCCAGGATCAGTAAAGGATGGAAGATGGGTTTGAGTTGAAGGTGTACTAGCTCTGGATCTAGATGAAACAAGTGGTGTTCTAGATATCAAACTTCTGCCTCTTCTGCTTATAAATCTTCCCCTTGAATCTCTCTCCCTACGCATAAAATTGTTTTTTGGATGCTAAGAAACAAAGGTTACCTAGTTTTCACTTCCCCGGCAACGGCGCCAAAAATGTTGGGTCTCAATCTAGTTTCCTAAATTGAGCTCATTTAATTGTCAACCAGGATTTGTAAACTGCTGAAGTGAAGTGTACCATATGTACCTAGGTGCTTGTTTCCTAATGCGTTGTATGTGGTGTTTTGTGATGTTTTTGGTCTTTTGTGATGATTTATGATGTTTTTGGTCTTTTGGTGATTTTTATGTTCACAATGGAAATGTCTAGAAAACTAATGGAAAGGGTTGGTGGTCAAAACAGAGTTAAGCCTAATGTATGGAATGGCAAATGCAATTGGAAATACTGAAGCAAAATCTAAACTATGACTAAATAAAAGCAAAAGCTTGATAATGACTTTTTAGGAAAATGACACAAACTAAACTTGAGAAATGATCACTAAATATGCAAATCCTCTAACTGAACAGTTAAACACTAATGATGCAATACTCTGTCCTAAGCTCTTTCTATTCTATGATTAATTCCTAGTTCTATTCTGCAATTTAATTGAATGTCACAGAACCTACACTCAAAGAGTTATTGGTTTCTTGTTCAAAGTAGTTCTTTTGAGGAAGAGCTCTGTTTTATGAAATGATGAGGAAATTACAGAGAGATTTCAGACCTTATAGTGATGTTGTCTTCTGTTCCTATGGCTATAGATCATTTGTAGTTTTTAGAACAAGAAGATGTTTGTGAATAATGAAGGCTGTCTTGTTAATCCTAACAACTAAAGTAATTTATTGTGCAATGGATGACACTTTGAATATGAGATGCAAGTGTAATGAGTTAATCTAAGAATGAACCTAAGATGCCACTAAACTAGAACAATGCTGAACTATAAGTCATCATCAAACTTGAAACAAAGTAACTGAACATGAATTAAATGCAATGAAACTCCGGAGTTGTTCTAACTATACTAACATGCATTAATCTATGAAGTTACACAATCTGTTTGTTCATCATTAGTGATATTTTGGAAGAGTTCCTTCTTTTGGAAGAGGTAGAACAATTCTGACTGTGTAATTGTATGCAATTGAAAGCAAATGAACCGAAAGCAAATGAAAAACTAAGTTATCACATCCATACCCTACTCGTCATTATGATGTCTTGGGCAAGCGTTTAAGAGCAAGATCAGAGATGATACTTAGTACAAACACACAACTAAATCATTCATTATCATGGTCATGTCTTGAAATTCTTAAGAATGTCTTGGAAGAGTTTCTTCTTGTGGAAGAGTGATGAGAACAAGTGTAACTGTGATAGTGAATAGCAAAAACTATAACTAAATCCTACAGTACCATAGCTATTCTTCATTCATCATTATAATCTGTTGGAAGAGTGCCTTCTTGTGGAAGAACTGGAATGAATATAACTACAGTAGCTAGTTAAAACAACTATAAATTCAACTCCTAATTCTACAATACCATAGTCATTCAACATTCATCATTTTAATCTGTTGGAAGAATGTCTTCTTGTGGAAGAGCTAGAATGAATACGACTACAGTAGTTAAAAAAAAACAACTATCAATTCAAATGCAAAACGTAAAGGCAACTAGGGAAAACTTATCTAATTTACGCAAAAGAAATCCGTGCAAGAGGCAGGGGCCCTCTACCACTTGACGGCATTCAACTTCAAATTAAATCACGCCTTCAAAATAACTTTGTCTGCTCCATTAACGATGCAATAGTTTGAACATAACACTCTGCGTCTTCAAGGACGTAACACAGAGTTTAAACAAAATCTAGCAGCAAATCTAACATAAAATCTCTAACACAGCTCTCGGTCACCCAAGAGTTTATAAAGCAAATGCACGTAACAATAATTACAACAATTTAGGAACAATGTATTTCCTTATCCGAATCACGTTAGGAGTCTTTGAAGTGGCTGCGTGAAGAAGAAAAGACATCTGGACTGAGACAATCCTAGTAGGAGTCTTCCTTCATAAATGTGTTCCCCATGTTCAAAACCATACCCAGAATTCATTTATTCCTCCATGATGAGCAACGAACCATGTAGACAGGACGTGGATCATGCCCATATGCGGTTTTTCTCAAGAGGCCACCTGGAACATACTCAAACATGAAGATAGCTGCAGAATCGCCGGTTAGCTACGGAATGTCTGCATTCTGCAGCTAGTTCCGGTCAAAATGCTTAACAATGGAAAAAATCACGAAATTCAACAATTCAGTCATGTAAATC